>CM041639.1:45707905-45760226 GCA_023333625.1 Bothriochloa decipiens
TGTAAAAAAAATCAAAGTGAACTATAATTTAGAACGGAGGGAGTAGTAGCTAGCTGCTATCTCATGACAGTATGCAGCCACTTCTGCACAGGATAGCCAAAAGAAATCGACATTCCTTGACCCAGGAAGTCTACAAGTAGTAATCTGCTTTTTGATGGCAGTGCACCCACATCTGCACAAGCACAAGCAGTGAATAGGAAACATGTATCTGCTACTCCACAACTACCATGCATGCCTTGAGGCGCGATGAAATCCACAACCAAAATACCTCCCTTGCACAAAATACCCAGCATGAAACATGCATGGCCTTCGAACTTGCTGTTTGTTGCCATCAGCCGTAGTAGATAAACAAAAGACTACGGCTTCAGAAAATACTTCCTGCCACCACACAACTCAATGGCCATTACTGTTCTCCCTGTCCATGTTGGCTGAAGCACGAGATGATCCATCTATAGTCCCTCCCTACAACCAAAACAAATATATATGATCATTCCAGGAGGCAAGCATAAATAAATAAAACAGCCTACTGCTGACACCAATCCTTACAGGAGGCAAGCATGCATATATTTACAAGCACTGAATCACTTTGAACAAATAAAATAAGAGGCAACAGTTGCATAGTTTCATTCACTGGACAGGATATATCATACACACATGCCAGCAACCAACAGGCAAAAATAGCCACTTGCTCTACAGCAACTTTTCACATGCAGATGCTAACATCAATCCTAACAGCAAGACAATTTTGAACACATGCAGACTAAATAAAGTTGCACAAATATTGGTACACAAGCACCTGCAGGTGAAGATAACGAGAGCTAGTGGTATCTATATTTTGAGCACATGCACAAGCAAGACATATATTGGTACAGCAAGACAATTTTGAGCACAAGCAGCTGCAGGTGAAGATAATGTTAATCTTACCATGTCATTTTCTTCTTATGGAAGCAGATCTGGTGGCATCTCTATTTATACTTTGCTAAGAATGAGCTGCAGATTAAGATACATAATTAATATTTATGAACCTTGAACTGTAGACAGATAGTGCACCAAAACAGACTTGTACCTCAAGTAAACGACCATTACGCTTCACATCTCGAGTCAATGCAGCATTCTGTTGAACCAAGGCATTATTTTGTTCAGTTAAGTGACCAACGTTGGCAACTGATTCCTCGTGTCTTCCCGTCAGATTTTGAAAAGCCCTTGAGGTTGCTGGCCTTGTTCCACTTGCCTTGGCAGCATCAATTATTGTAGCCTTGCTGACAGCACCATTTTCCTATTGCAAGACGACCATGTGGCAAGCCACCACCAATATTATATGCAATTTGACCATCAAAAGGTTGCTCATGTCAATTCTCTGGATACTTATTAGAAATCCTCGTCTTCATAACAGTCTTCATCTAAGGATTCAGCTTCATCTTCGTCGTCTTCTTCATCCGTTTCTAATCTCTTCTTGTTCTGGAGCATCAGTTTGCTTCTCCAGCTCTCCCAGTTCTTTTGGATCAGTTGTTTCATCTGCTGATGAGGCAACTATTTCAATGTCACCTAGATCGATCACAAATGTGCCCTCCAGTCCATCCTCTTGAAAAAAAAAATGAGATGACATGTGATGGTTCTTTGGTTTCAATGGACTCACAGTTGATGTCAATTGGCGGCAAACGATCTCATGGTGACACATGGTACACTACCCACCAATCCCTCAAACTAGGCTTATCACAAGCATATGCAGATAATAAACCTATGTAACTTGACTCGATAACACAAATGGTTCAAAATTTCAAGCCTTGAGCTGTGCTTCACTTCCACCAAACCAAGATTTTCAGTTCGCCTAACACCCCTAGAGGTTGGATCAAACCAGAGACAATAAAATAGAACTAGCTCAAGTTCTTCCATGCCCTCCCAAGAAACTTTAATAATATCCTCAATAACACCAAAGTACTCAATAGCATTGCCATTGGCATCAGTACACGTCACACAAACACCACTATTGCATGTAGCTAATCCTGTCCTGTTATTCTCATACTTCTCTGACTGAAATCTATATCCATTCACATCATAGCAACCATAGGAGGACACTCTGCGAAACCCATATGAAATTTGACGCAACACATTATGAACACTTGCTCATCGGCACTAACAACCAATCTATAGAAAGCTTGGGCAAAAGCAGTTGGTGTTTCATCAACTAGGTGCTCACCAGCTAAATCAACTAGCATAGAATCCATCCGATCTGTCTCACCAAATCCCTCATTTTCTACCCCGGAAATAATCTCAAGGTTGTGATTTCCCAGCCTCTCACCATGTGCTGTCCAAGTTCGATAATTTTCTTGAACCCAGTGGCACAAATGTAGCTCTATCCTAGGCCTTCTATGCCTGAAATAATTTCATCACATGGAACAAGGGCGAAGGGCGGCCCTGGTGCAAGCGGTAGAGCTTTACCGTCTGTGATCAAGAGGTACCGGGTTCAAGCCCCAGCCTCTGCACATTTGTGCACGGATGGCTGCTGGCTATTTTTCCTTCCCCAGACCCCGCAGTGCGGGAGCCTATGGCACTGGGTACGCCCCCTTTTACATGGAACAAGGGCACCTAATTGTATCAGACTCGACTAACTCAGGGATTGAGAAGGCATGATCCAGAAACTTATTTGTTTTATCAACCCATTCATTTGATATCCTACCACGCTTCCAACCACTATACATCCACCCACAATCTGCCATATCTGATTTGCCAACTTGAGCCAGAAGATAGGAGCTAACCAGCTGCTAGCAGAGTCACAGTAGTTGTCCAAGACTTTGAGGCCAGCTCACAGACCGCAGACTGAACCAAATAAAGCAGCAACAGGCAACCAGATCACAGTGAGGAACCTGTTAACAATTTAGAAATAAGACAAATTGCTTTAGTCAAACAAAATAAAAATTCATATACAGCTAGTAATAATAGAACACTAAAAGACATAATAACAAATTTCTATCCAGCTAGTACACCATAACTAGTGAATCACAATGCAAAAAATAGAGAAGCAAAAGAAAAGTTAGTCACTGAATATCTAAATTTGCGGAAAATATAGCAGATCACAACAGCTAGCAATCAAAGAGCAGCTAATTCACCACAGCAAGGCTAGCACAAATGAAGAACATATATGGTAGATAATGATTCGTGTAGGGAGAAAGGAAACCAGGAAGGAGAGACAAGGCGTGGCCTGACCTTGCTGTTCGACAGTGACCGGAGTTCTTCCAGATGGGGGTGACAGGGTTGGTGTCCAGGTTGCTCCTGCTAGATGTCGGCTGCTGCAAGTACAAACAAGCCCCGAAGCGAGCAGTCGAAATGGGAGGCAAAACCAAATCAGATGAATCAATCAACAAATAAGTTACAAATTTGATTTTCGATCTAAACAGGACAAAATCGCTGGGGAAAGAAATCGAAATCGAAGTGGAGCACCTTGGGGAGTCGGAGGGAGCTGCTGCCTGAGGCTTGGTCGCGATGCTGGCTGACGCCGATGGCGTCGTGGATGGGGGCAGCGGGCGGCAATGCAGGTTTCCGGGTGCGCGCCCGCGCCGGTCGCCAGGGCGACGGCCGCCGCCGGAGGCAGGTGCGGCAGACGGCAATGGCGTGGTGTCTAGGCGGCGCCCGGTGCAGGTGGCTGGCACATCGGTGTCTGTGCGGCAGCGGCTCTGGAGACTGGCGGCGGCCTGTGTGGCGCTAGATGGGGGCAGCGGCGGCTCCTGTGGTTGTGCGTGCCTCACCTCCAGCCTCCAGACGGTTTTGCAGCCATGACAGGGCACAGGGGTACTTGTGCGTTACTGACGGAGGACGCGGGGCCGAGGGGAAAGGTGTGGACCGACGGGAGAAAATGTGGCTGGGGTTAGTGAGTAAAAAAACATGTGGGATGAAATGTTAGCAGGCTAGAATAAAATTCAAGAATTTTTTGCGATTCAAATTCACTGTATTTTTGGCTGATAAACCCTTCTGTATCGGCCACACCGATAAAACTGACATTCAGATTTGTAGTAGCTTTTCCACCGGTGATAAACTAAACCGACAGTGAGCATATGTCGGTCCAATACGTTTATACTCATCCATTCAGTCAGTCAATGGAGAGTAGCAGTGGTTTTACAATGTACAAATGAGGCGAGACGGCAGGCTACACTACAGCTAGCTGCACATCACCAGCCCTTGTAATCTTAGCAAACAAACGAACAAATAAACCAGCATATCGGCTTACTACTACTAATCAAACTCTAGCTAACCTGCTAAATTTGTCTCTTAAATGCATGCGACAGCTTGCATATGCCAAATGCTTCCATGTTAAAATATCGGAAACGGCTGCCGTGTCGCTAAAGCAAACGGCCCTTCTCTTCTTCTTAGTTGGCTTGGTAGAATGGAAGAACGCGCTCCAAGGAAAGGGAAAGAACCAAGTGAAAACGGTAGAAGAGAAATCCCAAACAAGCATGCAGTGCCTCAGCAGCTCGCTGCTGCTAGATGGGAATGGCGCCATTGCTGGTTGTTGAATAGTGCCCGTTCACCAGGCCCTTCAGTGGCTTCATGAGGCGCCCATTCTGGCAAGCTTTTAGCTTCTGTCCAGTGCTGTTGATGCATCTACCTGTTGAACTGATAATAACGCCACGTTGATCAAGCTGACCTGATGACGCTGCTACCAGTCCTGCCAAGATTTTTGTTAAGTGCTCAAGCCTTTAAATTTCTTTCAAAAGCAAAAAACACTTTAACAGGCAAAATAAGTAGAGGTCTAAGGATGTCTTACCTAAGAAAAGTGGAGATGGCTTGCCAGGTCTTGACTGGAATTCAGGGTGAAATTGTACACCGACGAAAAACCTATGATTTGGTAGTTCAATAATCTGCATGTGACAAATCAAATACATGAGACCAGGACATGGTTAATCTTCATGAACAATGCTGGCAATCATACCTCCATGCGTTTACCGCTTTCATCCCTGCCAACGAAAGAAAGCCCTGCCTTCTCAAATTCTGGGACCATATCAGGATTCACCTCATATCTGTGGCGGTGCCTTTCATCAACGTAGCTAGCATTGCCATACCTAAGGCAGTTTAGAATCCAAAAGATTACATGAGGACTCCCATAGATAATCAAGTGGTGAAAGAGGGACCAGATGTAAAACTCCTGTGGAAACAATGGTGAAAGATGTGGGAGGTGCTTCTTCTTACAGTTTAGCCGATTTGCAGTTAGTGACCTGGAAAAAGGTCCTCCTTGATCCAAGGCGCATTGTTGCCCCCATATGGGTTTTGGATCCCTGCAGAACAGGAGAAGCATGGTTGGCACTAAAACTCATGCTAATTTTCAACACAAAGGAATTAGGTAATTACACTAGCAACTATAGCAAAATAATTACCTCTGGCATAAAAATAACACATGGTGTTTTTGTGGTTGGGTCAAATTCTGTGCTGTTGGCACCATGCAACTTCATGATAGAGCGTGCAAACTCAATTACTGCAATTTGCATGCCCAAGCAAATGCCAAGATATGGAATGTTGTTTTCTCGGGCATATTTTGCAGCCAGAATTTTCCCTTGGACTCCTCTGTCTCCAAAACCTCCTGGCACCAACACACCATCTGCACCCTGAGGTGAAAAAACTTGTTCAGATTTTTATATAGTAGGCCAGTGGCATGTCACAAGAAGGCATTCTATGCTTACCTTCAGCGACTCCCATGCTTTTTCATAGGCGTTAGGATTCTGCAAATGCGACAGAATCCCAATTATTATCAGTTAATTCCCTAACATATAGAAGAGGAATTGATAAGGCATAAATAAAACTGACCTCTTCTGCTGTAGGATCCTCAAGATCACAGGAAGGTACCCAGTCTACTACAAGTTTCCTGTCCAAAGCAACCGAGGCATGCAAAAGAGCCTGACAGAAGAGGAAGAAAGAGATCAGGCCTACCAGTTTAGTTCAGAACTATCTGTGATATAAGATATAAAACACTAATGGTACCTTTATAACAGATAGGTA
Source organism: Bothriochloa decipiens (assembly GCA_023333625.1). Taxonomy (NCBI): domain Eukaryota; kingdom Viridiplantae; phylum Streptophyta; class Magnoliopsida; order Poales; family Poaceae; genus Bothriochloa; species Bothriochloa decipiens. The sequence goes on from CM041639.1 coordinate 45,713,891, forward strand.
GGAATCTGACAGCCCAGTATACTTTCCAACCATAGCAATCCTAACCTGAAAAGGATTTCACGCGACAATATCATGCACTGGTTATTATATATAAGCTAAGGAAGTAAATTCAGTATGAAAATAGCAGTTCAAATGATCGACAAACCAACCTGAGATTTCAGTCTGTCACAATTGCTGGCTCTTTCAGTCCATTCAGACAAGTGGGGTTCTCGAACAACTTTACCCACACTGCACGCATGAAGAAATAAATACAGGTATTCAGAGAAACGAAGCCAACTAGATGAGATTATAATACTTTGGTCAATGGCATACCACTGAAGGTCTAACACTTTCAGAATAGCTTCATGGGCCTTCTGATCCTATAAAGAGAAAATATTTCAGGCTAACCATGCCAAATGAAAATTTGGCATCACACATACAAATAATTTCATATGACATACTCTGAGCAACAAAGGGATGTGCCAAATGTTCGCGACATCATGGAGATTAATGATATTTTGCATCTGCCAAACAAAATCAAAGAGAATTGCTGTTGCATTGTGTAGACTTGGTTTATTTTAAAAAAACTCTTGAGCAGGCAACATTTTTACCGAAACATGACAAAATTGTGCGAGCTTTACTTTCACATGTTCTTCAAGTGGCTGATCAAAAGCAGAGACCAAACCATTTATACAGACACCATCAGCACTGAAAGGTTCAGGAGGCAGAGTGAAAATACAGATACAAGTTATGTATAATACCTGTGTACTACGACAAGCCAAAATATCAGGCATGAGTCCAAGCCCTCTAAGTCCGCGAACACTATGTTGGGTGGGCTTTGTTTTCTAGATAATAGCGGAAATAACATCATTAGTTTCTGAACAGCAATAATATTTTTGTAACATAAAAGTAACACGGTACCCCCAAATCAGGAGAAGCTTACCTGCTCACCAACTACATTTAGAACTGGTACAAGACTGACATGCACCAAGCAGAAGTTTCCAGACCCTGACATATTTTTCACAAGATTGCATCAATAAACAATTTATGGTAATAGTTAATAGAAATTGGATCAACATCCTTGAGTAAAAACATAAGTAAAACAAGCAAAGAGATCACGGAGATTTACAGTTTCCTTACCTACACGGTATGAAAATTGACCTAATGCTTCAATGAAAGGCATTGATTCAATGTCCCCTGCATCAAGAAAGCCACTATCGTTATGCAGCAAAAATATTATCTCCTGCACCGGAATACTTGCAGGTATGGGAACAATTGAGCAAACTCATATATGCTATTTTGTGATTTCCTGCAATGGTTCTTCATTTTTTTTTACCTATGGTGCCACCAAGTTCTATGACACAAACATCAGCTGGCTCTTCTGTGCCATCAACTGGATTCATTGCCACACGTTCGATCCACTCTTGTATTTCATCTGTGATGTGCGGCACAACCTGATAAAGAGAATTAACTCTAATTTATAAACTCACTGTAACAATTGGCACCTTTCAATGGCTACAGAAAAGCATGGAAATCTCTGTTCTGGTAACCATTCCTCACCTGAACAGTTTTTCCTAGGTAATCTCCTCTACGTTCCTTGTCAATAACAGACTGCAGTTTGAACATTAGTAGAAAAGTTATTAACAGTTATACTACGAAATCCAAGATATCTCATAAGGTATACAGAAACATATGCTCCGGTGGTCCTAAGTTCTGTCGACTACAGTGATAGATGACAGCAACCCATTTTCACTAAACCATATTTCTAGTATCAGGATTTCATTATTTACTCGGAGTCATGTTATGCGTTACTACACTTTATGATAAATCCTGAATGCACATATTTAATTTGAACCACTAATAGACCTCCAGACGAATTTGCAGATGCAGTAAAGGAAGCATCCAGTTCTACAATGGGTCCAAGCCTATGATTGGTGCACTATTAACCTAATATGCTTTCTACCAACCAATTGCTTGGGGCAGCATCACAACAGTGTCTGAACAAGGACTAGATGATTGCCCACATGCATTATTGAACTTTAGCAGATCTTATAGAGTGAAAAAAAGCAACATCACAAAAGATTTGTGGGTTCCATAAAAATTTCAGGTAAAGAAGCACCTCTTGGTGCCATAGAAAAAATCACCGAATATTCCTAGTTTTTTTTTTCGTGACCGGGACTTCACCCGTTTTTCATTAAGAGGGGAATATTCCTAGTTTGTAATTTGTAAATGCCAAGGTGAAGCATAAGCCACAAGTTTTAACAGATAATATACTAGCAAGTAGCACAAAGCCTGTGGACTTTTCAGTGAGGCTGTTTATTAACGTCACCTGGTAGATCTTCCCCGTGGTTATGTTGTTGTCACGAGTCAACTTGATGTCCAGAAATCGCTCATAGTTTCCAAGGTCCAAGTCCACCTTTGAAAAGAAGGGTTCGAGCAAAATGAAATCTTGTTAGCCGACAAAAGAAGCCTTGCATAAATAAATACAGCACAGTTCTAACACGTTGGAGGTCGAAGAGGAGAATGGACAGCTGGACAGGTGTATGAAGCCCTAGCACTGAAGACCAGTCAGTGACGGTTGAAATGTAAAACAAGGACGACATGTGGCGCTATCGTGCCGCGGCTGCCTGCTGACGTGTACCACTTGGTACTGGTCAAAACAATTGGTGGCTCAAATCTCCAGCAGTGCAATGTGGTTATCGGTGTACAGTCAACCAGAAAGTACGTACAGGGGAAAACAAAGTACGTACAGCCGTACAGGTCTACTAGAAGCAGTGTGATGAATTGTTTCGTACCTCACCACCGTCGTCCAAAACAAACACTTCGCCGTGCTCGAACGGAGACATGGTTCCGGCATCGGTGTTGAGGTATGGATCTGCACACGAGCGACAGCGAAAGAAGTTCAGATACGGTATCAACTCCCAGAGCACCCAACAGAATTCAACTCAAGAGCCAGAAGTCTCCACGGCACTAGCTCGATCAACGTTAGTACATGCGTACAGCGAAAACGAGTGTCAAAGAAGATCATAAGTGGTATGAGGACTTCAGTAAACCAAGCACGGGGGGGCAACTAGTCTTGCCGGGACGTGACGAGACAGGGTAGAAAACGTTTTTGCGCAAATTGAGAGAGACAGACGCGAGAAATGAGAGGTGCACAGCACTTGGCCCGCATGAAGAGACAAAAAAGACTCCCCAGTGAGGACAAAATTCCAGAGCACGGGATGGCAAATTTGACCTGTATTACTGGCCCCCAAATAATAATAATTAAAAATAAAAAAAAGGCCACTACACGCCTGAGAAGTTCATGTGCTGCAAGGAACCCAGACAGTGACACTGACACAGGATCAGATGCCCACCCACTTCACCAAAGCCGCGAGCGACGAGTACGTGATCGCTCGCGGTTCAAAACATGGGACAGGAGATTATTTTAACAGAAAGCTAGATTGAACGGCCGGCGACTTGCCTAGCTACATCAGAGGAAGAAAAGGTGGAATTGCTTTGTGGCACGTATACGTAGTACCAACAGACGAACAAGCAGCCGGCCAAGACAATAGTAGTAGCAGTATGTCGTAGCAGAAAAAAGAAATTATGTGTAAATATATATATAAACCATGGAAAGCTACAAGTGCCTACTATAGCAACTAATAAAACGATGCCACATGAGATTAAGCCTTATCCACACATCCCAAGAGCAGCCGATCGAAGGCGACCGCCGTCAGGAGCCCAAATCTGAATCAGGCCCCCATTACGATGGAAATGGAGCAGTAGCTACTAGCGGCTAGCAACGTGGGTACCCTAGTGAAGTGTGAGCCCCCACCCAGTTTGTGACGATCTCGAGACAGAGACGACGGCGGCGGCGAGTAGTTTATGCCCGAACCGAAACCGAACCACCAAACGGAAACGGGCACACGTACGCATGGGAAGGAAGGACTAGCTAGGGGAGAGTGGGGGGAGGCCGGAAAAAGGGTGGAGCGGCTTTTGTTTTGTACGGGGAGGCCGGGTGTTCGTGGCCTGCGCGATCACGTGGCCGCCATTACTCTCCTCCTTTTTTTCTGTTTGACCGGAGCGGGCCGGACGAGAGGGGGAAAATCAGAAACGGACGCCCACCGCGCGCGGCGGCGACGACGGCGGCGGGCTTACCGATCTTGATGGAGGTGACGCGGAAGCCGCAGGACTTGAGCAGGACGCCGATGCTGCTGGCCGTCACGCCCTTGCCGAGCCCGCTCACCACTCCGCCTGTCACCAGCACGTACTTCATCGCCTCGAGCGAGGAGTCGGTTCGGGTCCGGCCGGTCGATCTCCTGGCGAGCGAACGGGCGAGGCCACCTCGTACGTGCGGTCGTCGCACGCGATCGAGTCGGGAGGGGAGACTGGAGAGGGAGGCGGAGGAGGAGACTGGCGGCGGTGCCTGTCGCGGCGAGGCGGAGGAGGTGGGAGGCGAGATGGGAATGGGAGAGAGAGAGAGAGAGTATTTTTTTTCCTTTTGTTGGGTTGGGGCCAGCCGAGCCAAGTAGCCAAGGGAGGTTGGGGTTTGGGAGAGCGCCGAGGGCAGGGCGTTAAATAGGCGTTGGGCCTCGGGACAAAGGCCCACACTGGTGGGCCCCACTACCGTGCCCCGTCTCGCTCTCACACACACGCGCGTAACTGACACCACCGCGGCGAGGAATTTTTTTTATTTTTAATTTTTTTAAAATTTTTTTTATAATTTTAATTTTTTGTTTCGAAATATGACAGAACTAGTCGTCCATAGTGGGCGTTTTTTAAAAAACGCCCACTGTGTTGGTGTTATATGTGACGTGGCACAGGGTCGGCCGTCGCCGGTGCCGCCTTTTGCGGGCGGCCCCCTGGCGCCCAAAAAACGTCCACTGCGTGGGTGTTTTTTGGTGGCGAGGGGGCCGCCTGCAAAAATACGCGCTGTTTTGCGGGCGGGACTCGGAGCAGCCAAAAAACGCGTCAGAGGGCCGCCTGCAAAAAGGCGAGGCCGGCCGCGCACTTTTGCAGGCGACCCCCTGGCGCGCAAAAAACGCCCACACAGTGGGCGTTTTTTGGCCTCCGCCTATATATATCCAGCCCCCTCTTCAGATTTTCATTATATTCACTAAATTTGCCCACACAGAGGAGGCCAAATTTTCATTATATACCCAGCCCCCCTCTGTGTGGGCAAATTTAGTGAATATAATGAAAATCTGAAGAGGGGGCTGGGTATATATAGGCGGAGCCCAAAAAACGCCCACAGTGTGGGCGTTTTTTGCACAACAGGGTCCGCCTGCAAAAGGGGGCGGCCGGCCTCGCCCTTTTGCAGGCGGCCCCCTGGCGCTCAAAAAACGCCCACACAGTGGGCGTTTTTTAGCTGCTCCGAGGCCCGCCCGCAAAACAGCGCGCACTTTTACAGGCGGCCCCCTCGCCACAGGGCCGTCCGCAAAAGCCGGCACCGGCGGCGGCTGGCCCTGTGCCACGTCACATATAACGCCTACACAGTGGGCGTTTTTTAAAAAACGCCCACCGCAGGCGACTAGTTCTGTCATATTTCGAAACAAAAAATTAAAATTGTAAAAAAAAATTTAAAAAAATTAAAAATAAAAAAAATTCCCACGGCGAGCACCTTACCTGTAAAACCCGCCGGGCTCTAGTCTCTACCGGGCCGGGCTCTGTGTCGTGTCGCTAGAGCACGTACGATTTGTAACGACATCTTCTTGTAGCAAGCGTATACTGCAGTGGTGTGTGGTTTGGTGCGTAGTTTATTCAGACAAACCCAAGCCATTGGACCACACCACACACTACTTTGTTTGTGCAGGTATCCAGTGTCACTAGCTTAGCTAGCACATACGTATACGTACTGGCGTACGCCCTTAGGCCACGAATTGGGAGTACGTACGTGTTCCCTCGAACTTTTCAGCGCTGCAACTTCCTCGCGCAGTACCGTTCAAACAGGCCACAAGTGGAGGTTGAAAGTTAGGTTCGCATGTTTGGTACCTCATATGGTCAGCTCTAAGGGTGTGTTTGATAGGGTCTGAATTCTTGTTCGGGTCTAGATTGTTATTTGAATTCTGATTTTTTGAAAACGTTTTTCTAGTTTTCATTATCAACTTTGTGAGACGTTTGTTAGCTGGCTAGATTCTTTAAAATTAGAACTAGAAACTGGCGCGATCAAATGTGAAGGCTACCTCTATCCACAAAAAAATGTAATTCTACATGCATTATTGGTTACCATGTCTTAAGTTTGACGGAATTTATAGGTGAAAAATATTAATGTTTATGACGCCACATAAGTAGAAAATATTATCTCATAAACAAAGCAATGATACTTATTCGACTACTATTGATATTGATATATTTTATTTATAGTCAGTCAAATTTAAGACACTTTGTACTGTTCTTAAATTGCATCTTTTGTGGACGAAGGGGGTACAAAAATGAGATTAGACACTGACTGTTTTTTCTTGAGAATGTGAAACTTTTAATGCTAATTGGCAGTGGATCTAGTGATTCTGAGAAACCAAAAAAACTTATGGTTCCAAAGGCACCCTAAGTGTGATGTGTAAAATTAGGACTTTGGGAGTGGAATAAAAAAAAAAGCTACTACTTTCACCATGAAAAACTGAAAAAAAAACTTTTTCATGCCAATGTTGATGAGTTTGTTATGATTTTAAATTTGTTTATAACAAGTGAAATTACCTAAAGTCTAACCAAGTTTATATAAACTATACTATCAAATAATTATGATTTGATTTGTCACGCAGCATATTTTCAAAGCATTCCTTCAAAAAAAATATTTTCAAAGCTTGGCTTGTTGATGTCATAACTCATAAGTATTTATAATATTTTCTATGAATTTGGTTAAACTTAAAATAGTCTGACTTATGCAAAGAAAAAATAAAACGTCAATTGTTGAATTATTAGCAGTAATAAGGAGAGGTTGCCATCACATATTCTTGAATTTAGGTGTGGATAGTATTAATACGGACCATTTTAGTTATTGGGGGTACCAAGAGTGTTTGGCAGGTCGCTAATTTCCCACTCTCGCCGTGACTTTTCTTGGTCGAACCGACGGAATGTGACACGACCGGATGAAACGAGCAATGTGATGACGTGTAATTCTTTTTGTACGTTTTCTTGAGCATTTTTTGACATTTCTCATCGGCCTTAAAAGTGGAACCATATCATCTGGATCTGGCAGGATTAATTGATCATTGATTGATTATAATCTCTTCGACGTGAGATTATATTCCATTGTTCTACCGTAGCAGCCTGGATGCTTCCGCATACCCTCCAATAAAGGTTACATTGCCTTTTTTTTTAAGATAAAAAATTACCATCATCCTGATGATCTCCATCTACTACTACATAATACATACCCTGGTCATTAATAATAACCGTACCGTATCAATGGTGGGTGGTTTGGTGTTGTACGTATGTGAAGTCTTCCTCCTCACTTACTAGCTCCATGCAAGTTTTGAACTTTCAAATGCAGGAAGGGAAATATGCTGTAAAAATTATAGAAAAAATATTTATTATATTATATGCATTAAAAACTGGTGCTTGGTACTGAAACATGAACTTGACACGAAAGGTGAGGTATATATTCTCTTATATATATAATAATTGTTGGAGCATGCATATATATACATATATATCATCACTTAGCAACCGTACGTTCTCATACACAGGAGTAGCTAGGAGTAGCATGTTTGCGTTGCATGATTGAAACCAGTAAGCGTCCGTCTGACTTTGGGAGACCTGGAGAGTATGCACAGAATAAGAATATGTTCCCTCGGTGACCTGCTGGAAGTCCAACGGACGTCAAGGTCGATCGAGTGAGTCCCAATTCTGGTTGTCTGGCATTAACAAGAAATGGTCATATATATTCCTATGCCCAGCTAGTGCATGTCTGCTCACACGCTGCATTATACATTTCGCTTTATTGATCCAACGACGAACGTCGTTAACAACAACTAGCAGCAACAGCAAAAGTTGGCGACGACGAAATCGTCTTCGAATAATCAGCGTGCACACACACACTTTTTAGCCTAGCTAGCTATACGCTAGCTTGCTCCCAACGAGGCCTGCACTGATCGAGAATCAGATTCTAGTAGTTATTAACATTTCTGACGATCTTGTAACCAATACTATACGTGTGTGACAGACGACAGTCATCGACGATCTCGATCTTCTGCAGGTTGCGGTACGGATAGATGACGTGTGGCGTTCGGGTGTTCAGCTGTCGCGCTTCACCATTTCCCGGCCGGCCAGCAGCAGAACAATGCAATCGATTTCATTCATATGAATGGATTATTGCCGACTAGAACAGTAGTGCCGCTATTTGGATCGGCTGCGCTGTCGATCCGGAGAAGGACGCCGTGATCTGGTGGGATTCCATTCGGGCTATCCCTTTCGTTGAATTAACTTCATCTCTCATCAAAATCTGTACGTGCAGCAGGCGGAGTTCGAGATCGAGATCCATCCGGCCGGGCCGGCTGGCCATAGCAGCTGCCTAGCACTAGCAGCTAAGCTATTTCTGCCAAGCATTTCACAGCTCGCTCATGGCTCGATCGGATTTGCTTTGATGCTACTCTTCGACCTGACACCTGCCCATATGCGATCGATGAGCTGAGCTGCGACCCAGTCATCTGCAGGTTCTCACATCTTTTTCAGTAAGTATGAGCTCTTTACGCTAAACATATGTGGTCAGATCATTAATTTCCCAGTCATCTCAGCCAGCATGATCGCCTCAAGTGAAGTTCATTAGCACAACACGCAAATAAAAGAGGCTCTTTTTGCCTGCTGTCAGATGCTGGTGGGGCTGACAGCGAAGGTAAGTAGGTGTTATAGCTAGATATTTGGTTATACTTATATGGCTCTGTTGATGACAGGCAAAAGATGTGAGCATCATTTGAAGTTTGAAAATTGGCGCCAGAGTAAAGGGTGCTCAAAAATGTATGTCTTGACGTGCATTCTCCATTTAGTATCGTGTATCATAGATGTCAATATATATTTCTACAAACTTACTAAAAATTAGAGATTTTTTTAGAACAAAGCCAGAGTGACTTATGATTGAGTAGATCATCGACACATACCTCTCGACGATGTCATATTCTAAGGCCAGAATTCACGGAAACAGCGCCAGCAAACCCAAACATCTTCTGCCTACAATGTAGTATGTACAGTCAGCAAGCGGTCCAAATATCGTCGTCGTTCAAAACAACGTGTGCTAATCACCACCGCGCTTCCCACTAAACTACTGATCAATCGACACTCAGGTCATCATATATTATCCTAATCGAGGCCTGCTAAATCCATGGATCCAATCTTACGCACCACCGAGCGCCGATGGATAGAGAGTGACCATATTGTTAGTAAAACATCACTATCCCTTTCACACATCGAGATCATCGACCGTTCTCACGTTATCCGATCCGATATCCTTAGCTGGACCACCTAACCGGCCATAGCTACGTTTGCCCACCTCTTCTGTTTCATGGCAATTGAGATGGCCGGCCTTGGATCGGTTGGGCGGTTACTCTCTCGTCTCGTCGTCGTCGGCTCAGATGACCTGCTGCTAGCTGCTGCATTTGGCCAGACAGAGAGGTCCGCGTTGCTGGGGCTGCATGTTCTCTCCATCGACCTGTCCCCTTTCGTCTTCCTTCCTTCTGCATCCATGCAAGGGCACGGCCGGCCTGAGAGCGGAATGAAGCGGCCGGTGAAATGGATATGGTTAGTGCCGGCGCACCCAGGGAAAGGGAAACTATTTTCTTGATGACGCTATATATAAATGCTGTACCGGCCCAATAGGCAATAATTTTGGGGGCACACCCCGGGCACTGAAATGAAACACAGCACATGCCGGGTCTGGCTCGTGGGCGTACGTACGCACTCTCTGGAATCTGGACCAAAACGGTATTCATTTCTCCATGGCACTGCCACTGATGAGCGTCCCTGCAGTCTGCGCATCAAACATGCAAGCACCCTGGCCCTGCGATATGCGCTCAATGCAGTGCAGTTTTTTTCCCCTCTTTCTTCCCTCGATCGAGTGATATCGGTAGGTACGGTCATGGTCCATATAATAATTATATTGTCTTAAATTTCTTTCAACCGAGCAGGTTTACTCACAATTGAAAAACAAGAACTTTGTTAGAGCAACTCTAGCACCATCCTACCCTATTGTCTAGAGTTGCTCTAACAAAAATCAAGAGTAGAAAACACACACGCGACAACAACATGTGCTCAATGGTTAAATCCACCAAAGTTTGTTTCTAGAGTTTCTCAAAAGAGAGGAGACTTGCTCCCTTAGTTCTATATTATAAGGTGTTTCGACTTCACTAGTCTGTAGATACTATATTGTTTTTACCATGTATACGTCTTCTAATATAGAAGTAGGATTTTTTTCTATTACGCAAGTTTATTCTAATTCTTTTTATACACCACCTCCCTTCCAACCCTTCCTTGGCGGTCCTCCCCCGTCTCGGCCCTTCCGTTAAGAGGAGTGTTGTCACTAGCTCATCTATAAAGCTAGAGACCCGCCGAAGCCAAAGTCCATCTTTCCGTAACTCATCTGGCCTCTTTTTGTCCTTTGACGATTGGAGCTCATGCACCTTGGCTGCGGCTCGATCTCGACACATTGCTCCTCTTATTGTCCCTGAAAACACAAGCTCGACCTCCTCGACCGCTTATCATCCTTGGTACCTTGGCGGATTTAGAGGAGATGGTGGATGAGACATGGTGGTGGCTCCATCACAAGAGAGACCTCGTTCGTCAGAGCACTAGGGCTAAGTGTGACCCAATAGTACTGCATGAATGATGACTTTCCAACCACACACAATAACTGAACCTAGCTAAAACCCTAACCCCGTTAGAGTTGAAGAAGATGGTCATATATATGGATGTGCTATTGACTTTATGGAGCAAAGTAGCTAAGGAGTGGTCTAGCCAAAACCTCATAAATAAAGCGAGAGGAATAAAAAAAATGCTCGGATCAAATATAGCAATCCGCTGGTTTTCCTTTTCCCTAAACCATTGTGTCGATTTCTTGGAAGGTGGAGGGAAGCATCAACAAAACTATAGTACGTACGGACGGACGGCAGACGACGACGCGGCTAGTACGTGTTTGAAGCTAGAGCGATCTCAACAGGCACGTAAGAATATGGAACGGACGTGTGCCATGCGCCATGCCAAAGCTAGCCCCTTTTGCGCTTTTGCATGGGCGAGCAGTTAAGACCACGAATCGCCTGGTTTTTATATGGTTGGAATGGAATGGAACGAGTTCATCAGCGCGCGGCCGTTTCCGGTTTATTCCACGGCGCCTCGCGCCGCCCGAAGAACCAAGAGCGCGCGTCGCTGTTGCTCGCGGCCCCGCCCCGGACCCCGCCGGTGACGCGCGCCGCGCGGACCGCGCGACCCCCCCTGGCCCCTGCGTCCTCCCTCCCGGTCCCAGCTCCACTTGACGTGTACGGGCGCTGGCCGTGCCGACAGGATCAGGTGACGATTCTTTCTTCCGGTCTCCGGCCAAAGGGATTATTATTCGAGCCTGGACTGGTGGCCTTGCTTTTGTACGTTTTGCTGGCTATTTCTACGTACGTGCTCCGGTCAGTAGTGTATAGTGGCGAGCAAATAATCGCAGAAAGGCGAGCGAGGAGGTCTGAGGTCTCTCGGCGATGGAGTTTTCCGGTTTTCCCCGAGTTGTTGACTCCTCCACGCGTTCCCACTTGTGGACGACCTGTTGTCACTCACATATATAGTACGTTCACTAGCTCACGCGGACCTTTGCTGGTGTCAAAAAGGCATCATGCATCAGCTTATCCGATATATACGCACTTTTATATATGCTTATTAGTTGCCATGCATGACCAAACGTACGTACGTACGTGGTAGGAGTAGGTGGTACTGTATGGGCCGGTGTAGTGCGCTTGGTAAGAATCCGGCCGGTTCTCACATGAATACTTTAATTTAGATTCGAAGTTTTCTCAAAAACGTTTCAGGTCATCAATTAGAATGATCCCGTGAGATTATTTGACTGGTAGGTTATGAGATTCTAGTTCAAAAAACATACAGAATTATGGAAGTCGAAATATATTCTTAAAAATCAATAAAACTTTTATAAGCGGTGAACAACTTAAATACAAGCCATTTTTTACTTCTTGTTTCACATAAAAAGAAGTAAATGAAATAATACCATAGCTAGTACAGAGAGGAGGGAATGAACGGAATTATGCTAAATCACTGTGCCGAGCATGTAGTAAAAAAAGTATAAAGGATTCTAATGATTGACATGCAAATTAAAACTTTTCTCCACATGCCCGTTTGCCAGTAATTCTCTGGCATTCTGCGCTAAAACCAGAACCACTGCATGCAGCATTAACAATCGATCGAGAGCCTGAACAATATATTCGTTGATTCTCTGACTACTATTGTTAATCCTGAGAAAATGTTCATTTGAGCTCAAAGCCAGCATTAACGTTTTATGTCTATTCATATCTTTGATGACTAAAGAAAAACATGCAAGTTGGGCTTTCATCCAAATCGCGCTCAAGACTAAGATTCTTTGGCTCTGATGGGAATTCCGGCTCTTAGATCGAGCGAAGAGGCACCGTACTAGTACCGGATATTTACACTATAGCTTTAAAAGTGATGAGATGATGTCCTCGTCTCAGAGAAAAAGGCTCAACCTTTTTGTTTCATAATAGCCTAACCGGATTTTCTTAGATCATAGCAATGATGAATATACAGTAAAGATTTTACAAATTTTTATCAAGGTCAACAAACCCGATAAATATCTACTCTTACCCACACCCAAAAATCTTTATATCATGGTTGATAATAGAGCTACCTGCTGCCCTTTTATTCTATTATTTTTTTAGAAAAGACGGTAAAAGTTTTGCCGCGATTTTTATTAGATGAAGCTTTTATTCTATTATTGGTATATTATCTTGTACCACCTAATAGATCATTCGCATAATAGTTAGTTATAGATGCATAACAATAAACCACTGGTATCTACTCTTTCCATTCTGCGGTATAGGCGTATAACGCACTCAAACAATAAAAAATTGTACTCAACCATAAGGGATTCTAGAGAGACAAAATTGTTGCGCATTAAATAATTGCATAAATTTGGTAGGTATTGTATTGTTATTTGTCAATTGTCATTTATCAATGAATCACCATTATGTTGATGACAATGTCTGGTTAGGAAATAAAGTGAGTGCACATATGTTTTTCGTGTTATTCTTAGTGTGTCCTAGAATTTCTAGAATGCACTGTATTACATGATAAAAGGAGCAGTCCACATGGATCCTTTCAATCTTTCACTAAGTTTATTCGAGCCGTGCGTTGCATTCAGCTATATAATCTACGCTTTGTAGCTCACTTCTTGATCTTATATGCATACCATCTCTTCCAAAGTAGCATAAATCATACTTCCTACATCCCCCAAAAGTCTCAATTTCGCAGAAAGAATCTTAACTTTAACTAAATATATATAAAAAAATTATTGATATTTGTGCTACGTGATAAACATCATTAGATTAATCACGCCATGTATTTTTATAATGTAAACCTAGTTTAAGATACAAATATTGATAATATTTCAAATATAGTCAAAGTTAAAATTATTGGTTGACTTGTTAGAATGCAGGATGGAGAATTATTTTAGGATCAAGGGTGTGATAACTTCTTAAACCCATATTACTAGCTTATTAGCGTCCTGATTGGCCACTAGGAATAATAAACTTATCAAGCATGCCGTACACAAGAATCAAAACTTTAGACTTTGTTTGAAGGGAGATTAGATTATCAACGCAGCACACTACTTACAACAGAACCTGAATATAAAAGGAAATTAAAGAAGCGAGCTGCAGTACATACTATTCATAACCAACGTCGTTCATGGCGTAATCAGTGCTGCCAGCATATTGTGCCGCACGCATGTGATTAGTATCAGATCACATGCAGTTTTGATTTTTTTTTACGTGTTTTGCTATGTATCTAGATAAATAATATGTCTAGATACATAATAAAATACATATACTAAAAAAGTTAAAATAAACTATAATTTATAACGAAGAGAGTACGAAAAAAATAAGTAAGTAGGACAGATTATGCTCCAACATGTGCCGCGTCGTGGCGGCAGTAAAAATCGCGTGCGGTAGCTCAATGCGTAGTAACATGCATGTCATGAAGTGGTTAGTAGTCTCTGCATAGCTCAATGCAAAGTAACATGTCATGTTCTGAGCTAAACTCCCGTGGCCTATGTATGTACTTCTTGAGTCTTGTGAGAGTGTAAAACATCGAACCAACCATGAAAACCACACAAAGACCGGTAACAGTGGTCTACTGTAACATGGCGTGATGATGCCCGGGAGGAAAAAAGAGCCAGACGGCGCCAAATCTGGCATTTTCAGGGCCCTCGGCACGGATCCTCGGAGCCACCCGTGGGTCCGCGGCACCGTCGCCTGGAGCCACGTAGCTTGGGGTGTGGACAGCAGCAGCAGGTGGGTGCACCGGTCCCACCACGTTGCCGGTACCTCCCGACAGGACCGGCCTGCACCCCACGTGGCCGGATCCTGGAGCCACTGGGCCCACCACGACCGTGGTAGTACAGGGCCGTCGTGGTCCAGTCCCGTGTGCCCCCTCTCTGTCCCAAACCCAACTCCCAACCAACACAATCAGGCCAGGAGGATACTGTAGCTGTAGCATCAGCTCGCCGGGACTTGCCTGCTCCCCCATGACCGAGCTCTCGCTCTCCCCTCTCCTGTAGTCCGGCCTGTTTGTGTGTGTTTGTTTTGTTCATGCCCTACTAATCTTGCCGCCGGGTGATCGAGCGAGCCAATCAATCTGCTGCAGGCAAACCTGCCATGGTCACAGGCTAATATAATTAGGTGAGGGGTTGGCCGTCGTTTACCGTTTGTTTGCTGTGATCTCGACGTCATTCTCGCTTCCTGACAAGTTAATATTTTTAAATTATCGGTAATTATATATTAAAATATATAAATATTTATATTAAGTAATTAATATCATAGAAAAATTTTTAAATTTAATTTTTTAATAAATTTATTTTGAGATATAAGTATTACATGTATTTTATACAAATTTAATCAAAGTTTAAAAAATTATATAAGTAGTTTTTTTGTACGTACTGTAGACTGTAGTAGTACGTGATTGCATCGGGACCATGCATGCACCTGCACCTGCATGTTAGTTCGATCGCATAGTGTCGCGTAGTCCAGTATCTGCGACGATCGAATCTAATGTTTTGGTCGTTTGCTCCCGTTGGTTCAGACGTGTCGTACTGTTCCTTCACGTGGGCGCTCAGTAGGACTATCTCCACATGTGACCCTGTTGCACATATCTGTCGCGTCAATATAATTATATTACTAAATGACTAATCTAGTTAGCTAGCTATACTGTAGGTATCTGAGGACACTCTCGGCCGACCCAAAGAACATCTCGAGCATAAGGCAACTCTAAACAGGTTACATTTTATTTATCAAGGGCGGAAGTTGCTTCAATCGAGCTTCTTTTCGAGAATTTAAATTGGGATAAATCTTACATCACCACTATGGAGTACTCCCTCGGTGCCAATACATTTGTCGTCGGAGGCACACATCAGATACCAAGGAGAGTTTCAAAAGACTCTGACACACCTAGATATCACACCTAGATATTTGGATGAACTTGTTATAAGGCATCAGCTCATTTTCTTTTTTAATTAAACAAAAGGGTTCGCAAATAAAAGCGTTAGTGCCACAACCAGTCCATAAATTGTTAAAGCTTCCATAAAAGCTAGACTAAGCAATAAAGTACCTCTTATTTTACCTTCTGCTTCTCGCTGTCTCGCAATACCTTCTACAGCTTGTCCTGTAGCAGTACCTTGACCAACTCCGGGCCCAATAGAAGCAAGCCCTATGGCAATAACGGAAGCAGCAGCAATTAGTGGATTCATGGTGAGTTCCTCGTGTCCAAAAAAAAAGTAAGATGAAGAAAAATTCGATATACTAGGTACAATAACGTCTAAGAGCCCAAAAATATCTCGAATAGGAATTCTAGGATTCGATTCTTTTACCGCATTGGGATATTTCGAATTCTTGAATAAACCAATTCGAGAACAGTTGGATGCCAACAAAATCATCAAAGATGGATATTCTTTATTTCGATTCAACAAGGTGCCAATAACTTCTTGATGTTGGCTAAGTGATTGAATCTTCGCCTTGGAATAAAAGGAATTGGTATTGTTGCGATCTAACCTATTATTGGGAATCAGTCCTACACTTGTCCTATCATACCTTCCTCGTGTATATGAAATAGTAGACTTGACTAACTCAATTCTTAGGAAATCGCGAATTAGATCATTTGTTCTTACCTCAACAAGAGAAGCACGAGCCCCCTCTTTTTCTTCTTGTTCCCAATTCACTACTAAGCAAGTTCGAACGAATTAACTATTCGTGTGATAAATTCTTTGAGTTAACTTGCTATTTTCATGAGAAATAAAATTGACAAGTCGAAGTTGGAGATTATCCTCTTCTTGCATGAGATCCTGCGGGAAAAGTGTT
The DNA here is from genome assembly GCA_023333625.1 of Bothriochloa decipiens. Classification (NCBI taxonomy): domain Eukaryota; kingdom Viridiplantae; phylum Streptophyta; class Magnoliopsida; order Poales; family Poaceae; genus Bothriochloa; species Bothriochloa decipiens. Next base: position 45,730,411 of record CM041639.1, read on the forward strand.
GCTAAATTTCTCCCTTCGTCCATTTCATATGCGACTGCAGGTCGAACCGAAACAAAATACTTTTCTTTGCTTTTGAGAATTTTTTTTCGTTGAACATAAACCCAATTTTTCCTTTTTTTTGATTCCTTAGAATCTTTTTTTCTCTTTTTGGTGGTATCAAACTGCCACCTAATATCTTATCCGCCTCTTCAGGAAAATGAATATCTCCGGAAAAGATTTTAAGTTCTGTATGGCTTTTTTTCTCTTCACTCGGACCAATCCACTTAGTCGGCTTCTTGTATTTTTTGTGAGTTGTGTATCGACTCCAATAATACTATTGTCAAGTACCTTTAGGGATGGGAAACACGCATGACCACACACAGCAACTTTTAATACATTAAACAAATTGTAGTTCACATCCACACTTTACACGCATACATGATTTTAGCTTGAAACAAATCAAAAGGCCATTTCATTGGACGGCAAATCCCACTTGGCACCAAAACAAATCTTGCGCTCCATTTTACACAACAAAAGCAAACTGAAATTTCAAACTATTGGCCCCAGCGCCATTTTTTCTAAATATGTGGCAATGAAAGGCCGGTAACCCTCCGGTTGCATTCATTTTAACCATTCACTTCTCACCCATGTGACCCATCTTCCATGGCATTTGACCTAAACACACCAACAGAGCAGGAGGAAGGAGAGGTGCCAGATCTCAACAAGAGTCCTGCTGAAGATGATGATTCCATCGAAGGTGTAGTTGCTGCAGTTAAAGTTTGGGGAGCTCATCACTTTGGTCTCCATCCTGTTCAGTATGTTGAACAAGAGATATTCTTCTCTTTCTCTCTCTCCACTCCTCTCCCTCTCTGGTTCTCTCCCTCTCTCTATCCTCTCCTCTCCCTCTCCAGCTCTCTCTCCCTCTCTAGTTCTCTCTCCCTATATCTCCTCTTCTCTTCCTCTCTAGTTCTCTCTCTCCCCCCCTCTCTGGCTCTCTCTCCTGCTCCTTTATAGGCTCTCTCTCCTGCTTCTTTGTGTCCTTTGTCCTAAAATTAGTATGAGCTGGTTCAGTCACTCTATTATAATATCACAAGTATCAATAGTTAATTTTTGCGTGTAAGGCATGCAAATCTTTTTTTCATCAAATTCTAAATTACAATTGGAGTAAGAGGGGAGGATAACTTACATGTGTGAGGTGACAATGCATTCTCATTAACATCAGCTTGCTTCTGTACAAGGTGACCATGATCCACAAGAAAGACAAGGAAATCTGCATGCAGGTGATTATTTCTCTCATGTTGAAGTCATAATTTTAGTGTTTATATCTCATTTGGAATAATTTTACAACACAGCTCCTCTGTACCCTCTGTCCTAAAATTTGTATCAATTGTTCTCCTATATTTCAACTGCTTTAGTTTGTCTCATAAAATTGCAAGCAACATTACTATGTGCCTGTAGGGCTCCATAGTTCCACTACGCGGTCCCAACCGTTTCTCTAAAATGAACTGGTTGGCTTGGAGATTGAAAAAAAAAAACATGGTCAACCTTAGCGATGACGCCCTATACATCGAAAATGGTGATTCTAGGCCTACATTAACTAATGTAAGGCCTAAACAATGCTACGACCAAGCTGCTAACCTGTTGCTCTTTGTTCCTATAATAACAATCGGAAAGAAGCAAATTATAACAGCTCGCACAACACGCGACCACAAATTGTCCCTTGCTCGGGACATGAAGTAGTAGGATTTGTTCTCATAATCATCACATAATTTTCAAAAAACAAGAACTTTGTTAAATTAATTTTTCCTTTGTTTGGATAATGCTAAACAAGAAACCAAAAGTCAAAAGAAAATGAATTTGTTCATTCAATAAAAAGGAAAAGGGGACTCACAATTGCCGCCTGAGGCTCCAAGCTTGTGTCCATATTGATTTAGATAGGCAAAAACAGTCTCCCCTACATAATTCACTCCACATACAAGTCACTATATAACGACATAGTTTATCTAAAAAAAACATTGAAAAAAATTCAAAATAGAAAATCAATTCTCTTTAAGAAAAATCAGCTTCCACACGAAGAACGTGGACCAGGAAAATCTGAAACCATATATCGACTCTTTCACTTGCCCATGCATGCTGTCTACGGCCGGCAGACGATACTGATATTGCGCACCTCGGCACGCACGCGTTAGAGGTGAACCAACCAACCATATATGCTGCGCAGTCGACGACACATCACACCGCACCACGACGTGTGATGGGTTAAGATTTTATCAAGCAGCGTTTTACGACGACGACACCACATCATTTGACGAAAAACGTGTCTAGTAGTCAGCGGCAGCACACGCACAGCTTATCCCTCGTATCCTACGGAGTACCAATAAGTCAAGTGTGGAATCATATCGAAAACCGTACCCCGATGTGATCTGGACATACGTGACCAGGATGTATCGCCCATCCCTCACCAAGACACCAACTACACCGTACGTCGTCGTCGTCCACCGCCCCGGTCGATCAGACGTCCCAGTCCCCACCCCACCTCGCGTCGGCCAGACCGGCCGCCGGCTTGCCGTCAGAGAAGATCTGCCGCTCGTCTCGTTGGTGAAATATCCGTGCGGGATAAGCGGCCGGCCGGAGTCGAGCCCATCGCCTGTACGTGTGTCGCCGCGTCGGCGCGTCCGCAAGGCAGCATTGTGCCATGCATATATATGGTGCACAGCGACCGCCGGCCGCCGGCCGGTCTCGATGACCCACGGACGTCTCACTTGCCGTGTGCCACGTGTCGATCGTCCGCAAGCAAACTAGGCCATGCATGCATGGACGCGCCAGGTGGCAAAGACGTCGTTGTTGATGCAATTCGGGAAAGGGTGAGGTGAGCAAGCAAAGGATCGGAAGCCCCTACGACTCCGGTCCGCCCGTCGTGTACACAAGCTAAACTAGCTGTCGATGTTTCCGCAACGACCGTGGTCGGTCGCGGCGATCGTCGCCGTCACGTAATCCGGCCGGACCGTGACCGGCAGGGAAGGTCGGTCGGCGCTCACACGGACACTAGCCTTTCAGCCGGATGTGTTTGGCGACCGACCGGCCGGGCGAACCGGGACAAAGGCACAAGGCAGCAGGGACCATGCATTATTCTCTTCCGTCCGGTTTGAAATTCCAAGCTCCGGCAATAACGACCATTCGCGTGACGACCCGCGCTTATTAGTAGGTTATATATATAATCTGGTTCTGGTCATTCCAGGTATAGACCCTTGTCTTTATGTACGTTAGGTGTTCATATTTTTTAAGATTTGTTTTATAATTTGACAACGTCATATTTCCGTCAACAAATATCAGGATCTTTTTTGGATAGAATATATATATGCGTACATTATTTACTTACATAATCATATGGGTGAGTGAGCGTACATACAACAAACTATTCGATCTGTTCTTTTACTAATTACACTACATCATTTACTTACATAATCATATGGGTGAATGAGCGTACATACAACAAACCATTCGATCTGTTCTTTTACTAATTACATAAGTACATACATAGAGTCATAGACATTTAACATAAGTACGCATTCTTATGAACAAACGTACATAAATCTACCCTATTAACACCTTAACACACTACTCGTGCATCTGATGGTATATATGTATATGATGACTCTGTAGACATTTTTATGACCAGACCATTCGTGTACATTATCCATTATCTGATGGGGCATGCATGTATGGCTAGTTTAGCTATACCAATCACAGCACCGCCGGCCTCGCCCATGCCACGCTAACACGTATGTACGTGCGGATGCACGCGTGGGCAACGATGCTTGGTCTATCTGTCAACGTCGTCATCCCGCCGTTAGGCCTATATAGTTAGAAGCATTCCCTACGTACGTGGCGATCTGTCGACGACCGACCGGTCGGCGGGAATGCTTTTGCTCGATCGCTTTCTGAATTTTCTGAGGCGTCGTAACGTCTCGTTTGGTAATCGTCTTTCATACGGTTGGGTGGATGGATTATAGTATATTCATTTATAAGCCTTTTTAGGAGATTCACTCCAGTGACAGTTGCACACGTTTTGGATCGAACAAAGAACTAGCTCATCACTGACGCACGATGTGACACGAGGATGCTGGGAGTCCGGCCGGCCGGCCTAACCAGCTGGGAAAACGAACGTCCGCGTGGTCGGTACAACAGTGTCAGTCATGCTGTGTGTGTAGGTGGTTGGAGGAATATGCATCACAAACAACTCACTGGTTGTTTAGTGTAGTGCATGGTATGTCAGCAGTAAAAGCACGGATATATATAGATAGGGAAAAGTGACGAAAAGAATCGATAAACTATGCCACACCGTTAGTGTATATGAATATCTTTTATTTGCGCATGCTCACGCGAGCGAGCGGTGGATAAGAAAATCGTACCGTACGGTTACGACGATATGTTATGTTATCCCTGTCGAATTAAAATAGAGATATATGAGCTTCGTGCGTGCACATTTGCTTCAAAAGAAACCTTGTTAATGTTATCTTCGATTTCGATTATCTCTACTTGATCTGCCACTGTGATGGCCAGCCCACTTGGCCATGCACACCACAATCACAAAAGGTTCGCGGAATGATGGGATCGTGGAACGAGGATCGTGCAACAAGAACACTCTTTAAGAGAGGATTTTTTCACTGTTGGGATGAAACTGATTCCCATTCTCGGAACGGGAATGCACATGGCCCAGGACGGAGAACGTGACACCATAAAACGTTCCATGTGATTGTAGGCCTACCCTTTCCACTGGTTAACCAGCTAGGGAACACTACCCCTTCCATGACACTCCCTTTGTTTATTACATGTAGCTTTTGTACGTAACATATGAATTAATTAAATTAAATTAAATTAAATCATATGTTATGAAAGTATTTCCCATAGCGAAGTCTTATGTTATGAAAGTATATCCTCTGCTTTCGTTCGGTGATTGTAACAAGAAAATGTTGCATGCAGGTGAGTTCAATTTATTTGAGGATAATGTCACTGTCATGTCACCCTAATCCCAGGCCCGCCGTTGTGTCATCGTCACACATGTTTAGGTCGACTTAATTCGATTCCACTGGTCCATGTGCTGGTCCAGGTCCAGGGACCGGACGCCCAAGTCCTTGTACACTACACCGGCGGTGGACGATGTATATGCCAATATATGCATGCATGTACATTATTCTCTTTGAAAGAAACGTGCTAACTATATTATGAATGTATATGAGAATAGCTAGTACGATACGATATGATTACGCGGCGTTAACTCGCTGATTATCCGGGATCTGCTGGCGTACGCACTCCAGATTTAATTAGGATCAGGCTTGATGACGATATTTCCTTGTGTGACGTGAACTTGCATTGATCCGGACGGTCTAGCCCTAACTGGCGGTTTTTTTGAGGTGAGTGTAATACAATTCGGTCAACAGAAACCAAACATAAAACTACTCCACTACAGGAACTAGTGACGACAGAGCAGTTTAGAGCAGAAGCTCAGTCAAACACATCGTTAGTGTCTTACGAGGCACCAGCACACGGTCCAAGGTCGTCAAATTGGCTCTTCGTATCTACGGAGTAACTAACAAGCGAAAACCTCGGCCATAGACATTATTCAGTCATTCATTCATATACCTGATGAGATGATCCAGAACGAAGCGCCTGCGCTCCGACGACCGGTACGACGTACTGCATACGTGCCGGACACTCGTAGTCGTACGTACTGTCGTATACACACGCAGCGAGAGCGAGTCAGGTGAGCACGGGAGATTCTTTGCTTTCGGTGCCTGCAGCTGCAGGCCGTGATACATCGGCGAGAGAGAGACGACGAGCGAGCGAGCGAGCGGCCGCACCGACCGGCGGCGGGTTTGGCTACCAAGACTCCAAGTCTCCAAGAGTGCCAATGCCCCTGTCCTATATATAGTGTCCTTGCCTGCTCAGATCAGATCACGCACTTCCGTTCCCCGGCCGGCTTGTATACGATCGAGATCGATGGCGACCTCGCTCCGCCCAGAGCACGGATATATAATGTGCGCGGCGCGGGGGCCCCGCCCGGCGCGCGCTGGCCCCAGGCAACCACCCGACCAACCACAGTCGTTGCACCGGTGTCCGGAGCCGGCCAGCCAGCGCGGCGGTTCCACCGCTCCCCCGGCGGGCCGCGCCGTTGCGGTGCCCTTATCCTGCCACATGGATCCGCCTCACGCGCGCCCCACATTGGTCCCTCCGTGAACGCGCACTTGCGTGCTCCTGTCCCCCTGGACGTGCGACGTACCTACACCCCGGACCCCGGACCCCGGACTGGCCGGGCCCCCCTGCCTCGTCGGCGTCGTCGTGGTTGATGTGAGGGGTGAATGCGATCCACTGGCAGGCAGAGGCATGAATATAGTTGTTCATGGCGTGAGCATGCATTTGAATATGTGATGCTATATTGCTACGCTAGCTACCTGCCCTGAGAGCGGCGGACGGTCGTCTACTGTACAGAACATGCATGGATAGATACGTACACTACACTGGAAATGATGGCGATGGATTGGCGATATGTGGGCATGTGGCCGGGCCGGGGTTGGAATTTGGATAGCTGCCTGCGGGCTACGATGGCCCCCATGCAGAACATGCGTGGATGCAGAATCTGTCTGCCTATTTTGTGTACATAAATGGCACAAATGCAGCGTGCATATGCACAGCTCCTGGTTCGGTGGAGGAAATAAACCACGGGCCGGGGGGCTATCAAGATCCTCGGCAACTGTCGTAACCGCATGCACGTTACGATTCCATCGTCAGCGAATGCAATGCAAGCACGCTAGGCAACAGAATGCATGCATGAGCCTCTCTCGACGGGAACGCGACTTGCATTATGCTCACTTCAATTGGGTCGCCGTCAACGTCGCTTCGCTCACATACCCTGCGCACACTTCATGCATACAAGTAGTATCATAGTAAACAGGACGTACATACTCCGGCCACTCGGAGTAATTCCGAGTCGGTCGGTGCCTGCCTGAAGCCCGGCCTGAAAACAGAAGTCTACTCTGCAACAACCGCGAAACTCATCCCCTCACTGTCATCTCACTCCATCAGTCTGCAGAAGCGGTGGAACGTGGCTTTGTGCGGCACGTTCGTTGTTCTCGTTTTTCAACCACCACCAACTTTGCTGCTCACGCGTCCTTGACCTTGAGCCTTCGAAATAAAGCTACAACGAAGTCGTCGTCTCTTCAACCGTGTGCCATACCGGCATACCGAGGATGTGAGCTCTGTCGCGAATTGAAACTAGGAAACATGCACGGGCGGAGCAACCCGGCCCCGCGGCTGCACCAGACGCACCCTCTCGAGTCTCGACGTCGCTGCCATAGTGCCACGCATGGACTTGTTTTGGCATTCCCTTTCTTTTCCTTTTTTTTTTTTTGAAAAAAACATTCCCTTTCTTTTCTTTCACCAACGGCGCTCAAGGCCCGCCCTCTGTTAGAGTTTCGAAACAATGGGCCCATTTTCATCTCAATGTGCCTGAGTCCACGTACACAACACAATCGGGGGCACCCCCCAATAGGCCTTTCGCGAGCAAAAATCGTGGAAGCCCAGCAAGGGAAGGGAAGCAAGAAGGAGAACAGAAATTTCCGAACAAAAAGCACCGCGTTCCACCATCAGGCGCCCCCGGCCGTTTGCGTGCTCCGCGCAACCAACGGCGCTGATCCCCTCCACCACCTCCGTCGTCCATTATCTCGGCATCTTCTTCCCCCATGGATCACGGGGCCCCTGGACCCGTTCCGACGGCGGAGCGGTGCGACGCGGATGCGCTAGCTGCGCGCCGCCGTACGTGCGACACACCACTGCCGTACGTGTCCATCGCCAGCCACTCCCAAACACCGAGCCCCACTCTCTCTCTCTCTCTCTTGTGTCGACGTTTCGTCGTCTGGGTTCTCACCTCGTCTCACGGGCGCCACCATGGCATGGCGGCGGCAAACAGGGTCTCGCCATGTCGTCGGAAGTGGAGGCCACCGGCGGCGGAAGCGGAAGCGGCGGGGAGACGGAGCAGGACCAGTGCCGCTTCCTGCCGATTGCCAACGTCGCTCGCGTCATGCGCGACGCGGTGCCGAAGAACGACAAGATCACCAAGGACGCCAAGGAGCCCGTCCAGGAGTGCGTATCCGAGTTCATCGCCTTCATCACCGGCGAGTCAGTGCCCGGTGCCCCCGCCCGTCCGTGATCCCCGTGACCCGATCCGTGCCGCGCCTCTGATCTACTTCCGTGATTTTGATCTCTGCAGAGCGAGTGCCAAGCCAAGTGCAAGAAGGAGAGGCGAAAGATCATCAATGGCGACGACATCCTCCAGTCCTTGCGCGTGCTAGGCTTCGACGAATACGTTGAGCCCCTCGTCCTGTACCTCGACAAGTACCGGGAGCGGGAGGTATGTATCATTCAAACCTCCTCCTCTTTATTCCTCCAGCTCATGTAATCTTGTTTACTTGGGATTCATTATATTAAGTGTTCAACTGCCAAAGGCACAATAGTATGTGCGTGTTTAGGACGCCTGACCTTAGACCTAGAGGCTCTATCTACATGTTCATTTGAATTGTGCACATTAGGTCTATTTGGTTTGGTTGCCCTTGCCAGCCTGTAATCTTAGGGCCTCGTTTTCGAGTGCCTGGTTATTATCTATAGATCTTAGAAGAAAAAAAGTCTACTTTTGCTCTTTTATCTTTCGTCAAAGTCTAATTTTGCTCTCTAAAAACGAAAACCAGATAAAATTGCTCCTTCGTCTGTTGAAACCGTGCACATGAGATCCATAGCTGGTTTGGGCTCCGGTTTTTGCACATCTGACGCCCATAGGAATTGGGTCCATGCTGACTCAGCACAAGGTAACAAATAGAAAAGAGATGGCTGCCGGTCACGCATCGCAGCAGCGCTCACCGCAGCCACCCACGGCTCGCCGGAGACCCGCCTCCGCCGGCCCTGCCGTGACATGGTGACGACCTTCGCCGGACCCCGCCACACCCTCCAACGACTCCGGCCCACGAGCTCCCCAGGTTGCGCGCCATGGCCGGCTGCGAGCTTTGCACTGGTTCCACGCGAGCCCCTTCTTCCTGCCTGCTTTCACGCGCGCAGAAGCAGAACGGAAGCACCCTGATCCCCGGCATGCCATGTCCTTTTGCTAGCAATTAAACATCCTCAATCTCGCAAAGGGAGGATGATTGAGGATATCCCACGCGGCTGTACCCGCCCGTGGTGTGGTACTCGAAGCATGCGGCGGCCTGGCGCGTGCTCCCCGACGGCACCTGCGTGGATCACGACGACCGCGTCACCTACTACCAGTACGGGGTGGGGCGGATGGAGTCCATCCAGGGCGCCGACGCCACCGAGTTCAACCTGCAGCGCTGGCTGTCCCTCCCCAGGCTGTTCTACAGTCTGCTGTACTTGCCGCCGTCGTCCACCACGAGGCTCCCCGGCTGTTGGCGGCGAGCAGCACCCCCAACTCCAGGCTCTGCACCGCGGACGCCGCCGCCGCCGCCTCCTCTTCTGCAGGTGCCCTACTCCCCTCATCCGCGTCGCTCACGCCCTCGGCCGCCCTCGGCCGCGGGAACTGCCCGCGCGTCCGCGGCGTGGGGCGGTGCGCGTGCCGCCGGCGTCCGGGGCAGCCCACGCGTCTCTCTCTCCTCCCTCTTCTCGCCCGTGGCTGGCAAGGGCCTAGCGGCGGCTCGGTACGCGGCAGCTGCGGCGGCTACACTAGTACCAACAGGCTCACCGCCGGCCACAGTGGATGTGGTGCCCGCGCGTACCCGCGGCTCAGCGTCTGGGGCGGCGGCGGCCTGGGCAAGACCACGGTCCACGGTGCTTATTACAGGTGGGCCCAATCCGACGTGACGCAGAAACCAGACTCGAAAACCGGAGTGCACTGATTTGATAGACGAGGGAGCACCGATGTCTGGTTTTCAACTTCAGGCATCAAAACTAGACTTTCACAGCAATTGAGAGAGCAATTGTAGATTTTTTCCATCTCAGAGACCTCCAGCCCCATCCATCCCAAGCCGACAGCCAGCCTATCGTCAACCACTAGGGCCCGCAGCGTTCGACGCCGCTTCCACTGTCCGCTATCGGCTTCCGCAGCGTTCGACGCCGCTTCCACTGTCCGCCCACAAAGCCTCGCACGGCAGGACATGGCCGGCTACTCTCAGGCTTTTTAATCCCTGGTGTCGTCATGTCATGTCTTCGTTGTTTTCTTCGATGTTCGCTCTGTCCTCTCCTTCTAACTTTATAGAGACTTTCGTGAGAATTTATGTTTGTCTACTGTTTTGGTTTGTGTTATTATCTTGCAGGTAGTAATGAGAACGCTTCTTTTTTATGCAGCCACAGGCGGCGAGTTCGAACCTGACTCCTCCACATGGCCGTTTTTCACAGCATGAGTGGCTGGTTGGCCCAGGTGCACAGTTGACATGGCCAGGTGGCGCTCCTCCTCCACGTCCGCAGCACAGGTACTTCGGGTGGGTAAGCGGCCCTCTTCTTCCGCCGACCGGGTGGACGTACCAGTCGGCGCCGTCGTCGCGGGCGCTCCGGGTGGTCTTCGTGGCCAGCTGCTAGCTCTTCACTCTCTGCGAGGCATGGGGACGCCGGGACGCAGCACGGGCAGTGATGAACTATGATTGTTACGTTAGACATGTTGAATTTGTGACTATTGATAGATGTTAGACTTGTTTTGGATGTTGGATTTGTTATGGATGTTAGACTTGTTGGATTTGTGTTATATATGTGGATGGATATATACGTGGATTTGTGTTATATATATGGATTTGTCTACCGTGGAATATATAAAAAAACAAAAAACAAAAAATTTCCATGCTTAGTTTGCCAAAACACCTCGCTTTGCCGAGTGCTGAGCTGGCACTCGGTAAAGATTTTTTTAAAAAAAATATTTTGCCGAGTGCCCGCTAGGTCAGCACTCGGCAAAGTTTTTCAAAAAACAAAAAGAAAATCTTTGCCAAGTGCTGACTGTGCCAGCACTCGGCAAAGATTTTTTATTTATAAAAAATCTTTGCCGAGTGCCGGCCATGTGGGTACTCAGCAAAGAAGACGTCAGATGCCAGTTACCGTTAAACTTTGCCGAGTGCTTACCAGGCACTCGGCAAAGTCTTTGCTGAGTGCCCGATGCGTGGCACTCGGCAAAGAATTCTTTACCGACAGGTCTTTTAAGTGCGATACTCGACAAAGCCTTTGCCAAGTGCGAGGCAGACTTTGCCGAGTGCTTTAGGCCGAGTCTGGTAGCGAGGACAGTGCTTCTTGTCCTCTCATAGCGTAACAGGGTTCTCTACGTGACTCGCGTGTCAAAGCGTGTTTACACACTGTTTCAGCACTTGCCATGAAGCATGTATATAAGTTACATGAAGAAGGCTTCTTGGCTCACGTTAGGATTCATTGTGTGTTATGCCTAATCAGCACAATAAACTATCTGATCGTTCTTCCCTTGATGCTGTATGGCATCTGGTACACGTACGGGGCACCGCACTGAAAAATGTTAATCTTTAGAAACCTGAATGTAGTTCCGACACCCCATCACTAGCAAACTGTAATAATAAATTAGAATTATTTGGTTAGCTACAGAAAAGAACTTAAAATGATACTACTAGTTAGGACTTCTTCTGTACGATGACCAATATTTTTGCTTAGCGCAACAGTTCAATATGATTTTGAGTATTTCAAATTCTTGGGCGGTTGCTTCTCCATTACAATTTTATGAAAGTTTGGTTACTTTATAGCGCATTTTGTCATTTCTAGAGGTACTTCACATATCAGTTGGTGGATTTAGGTTTTTTGTCCATTTATTCAGTTCAATTGTTTAGGAGGTCAAACTGTAAAGGCTACAGACATCAAGATTTTTTTTGGAAACACGTAACCTATGTGTATTTGTATTAGAAAACATTTGCAAATAATTTTATAGGATTTTAAGAACACATTCTTGAAGATATTAACGGCCAAAGACATTCTTCTACGACGGGGCCTACCTGAGGGTCGTCCGCGAGGAGGACGCGGCCAACCGCTTCGTCGTCGACCTCCCCTCGCTCGCCGCGGTCTCATCAAGGCCTTCCCCCAGGAGCACTGGAACCTAGATGGGATCGTGGCGGGGCCGCGCAAGCTGGGCGACGTCGTGGAGGTGGACGAGAGCTGCCTTCTGGGCGGCAACTTCGCGGCGCTCCGTGCGGTGGTGGCGAGGCGCGAGCCGGATGGGATCCCCCCCAAGATGTGGCTCAGCGGCTCGGGCAATGGGCCCTCCGGGTGGTCCCTGGGGGAGCCTACGTCGTCACTCCCCTTCAAGTCTGGCCGAGGACGGAGCAGCTGGACGAGTTCGGCAACCTCCGCCCCTTCTTCCCGCGGCCCCCATCTTGCGGGAACGGACAGGGTGGTGTGCGTGGGGTACAGGGGCCAGTGGCTGGTTTCCTTGCTGCTGGCCCGGCCCTCCCGGGTGCTCCTGCTGGGCCGCTAGGGAGCGGCCTCTTCTACGGCAACGTCTTCGGGCCGGGCTTCTTTGTAACATCTCAGATGTTTATAAGAAATTAAAATTATAATCAAGTGCATTATCAAGCATAATCATCGAGCATCATGGCATAAATGCATTCATGTTTTAATAATGTCTTTTATGTGGTGTTTTATTTTATACATAAAATGATGAGTTGATTGATAATTCAAAAGCTATTTTCAAAACCTTGTTTTACCCCTCTTTTTATATTTCTAAGTTTATAAGAAATTTTGATATACTCTCAAAATATATTTTGTAGATCTTGGCAAGAGCTATAATAATGGTATTAAAGTTTTCAAGTTTCCAAAAAGAATTTCAAATGAATTTGAAAATACAATTTTCCTGCATTTGCCCCTTTTCAATTTTAAATCCATATTTCAAAAATTATGTATAATTTGAGAAAACTTTGCATATGAATATTTTTGGTTTGAAAAGCTGAGCATTCCATAGATTTGAATATTTTCAAGTTTTATTGAAAAATTAAAAGTAGTTTCAAATATTTGTTTCTAGGGTTTTGCTTTCCTTTTCAATTTGAATTCATATTTCAAAATCTATGTAGAATTTGAAAATATTTGTTAAATGAAAAATGTAGCTCTTGAAAAGTTATGCAAATGATATTTTTGGAGATTTTCAAGTTCCTATATAAATTTTAGAGTAATTTGTAATTTTCAACCAGTGGCAATCTTGTATTTTTTTTAAACAGTACCCCGACGGGTTACTCCTCTGCTGGGCTGCCGCGTCGTCGCTGTGCTCGATTTGGCCGCGTCTTCGTGGCGTTTCTCACGCAGACGCCTTCGTGGCCAACCTCAAGTAGCTGTTGGATGCCCTGGAAGCTTCATCCTCACATATAAAGCCAGAGCCGGCCGCCGTCTTTTTCTTTTCTCTTCCTCTGTTTCCACCGTCACCCACGCCGAGCTCTGCAGCTCGCCTTCGTCACAGCCGAGCACGCCTCGCCACCACTTTCACCACCCAAAGCTCCGTCGTATTTTTACGCATCCACTAAGCACCCTTTCGAGGCCTCGCGCCGCTGAAATCGCCACCGCCGCCATTATCTTCTTCACGACCGGCCACTGTGCCGCCGTGAGCCTCGCCACGCCAACAACCATCGTCGTCGGTTATTTTTCTTGTTTTTCTTTGTCTTTGAGTTCGCCTTGCTCCCCTGCAGCTAACCGCACCCTCAATTTCGTCTATCTCGCACCAGAGCCGCTGCTCCACAGAACACCGCGTCGCCATGGCCACAGCTCGCGTGGCCATGCCACCACGGGACTCCTCGGGTCAAGCCGAGGTGACCTACGCACGCGGCTTGATGCCTACATGCTCCCGTGCCCCTTCCCTGTCGAAGGGAGGCACCTCATCCCCGAAAACCGCGAGCCCGACGAGCTCCTCTATTTCCATTTGCGTCAAGGACCTCATCTGAGAATTCGACAAAAGTGAGGGTCCTTTCTGCGAAGTCCATGACTCAGGTGAATAGTACCCCGAGGACCTATTTGTAGCAGTTTTTCTTAAAGTTCAGAAATTCATATCTGGAGTTTGGTAACTCCGTTTTTGGTGAACCAAATTTTGTTATATTCCTTGTAATGTCTAGTTTTTATTAAAAATATGAAACATGCCATGTTTTTATAGAAAAATAATTAGCTATGTTTTATGCCTTTATTTAATATTTAAAAAGAAAGAAATTCATATCTCATGCTATGTAACTTCTTTTGACTTGAAATTTTTATGACATGTTTATTATGCCATGTGTGTGCTTTAGTAAAAATATTGTGGTCATTGGATGTCATATGCTTAATCTTTTGATTTATCTTGTTTGTTGCTATTAAATAATTTATAATTGTAATAAAAATGTATAAATAGAAAATATGGTTCCTTTACCTTTGTATGATGCTGCTATGTCATGTTAACACCTAATATGGATATATAATTTTAGTATATGTGGAGTTTCATATTTATCTTATGTAATGCTTTTAAAATAGTTTATAATTAGCTAGTTAGTTAATCTTGTTATGCTTTCACCAATGAATTGTCGTGCATCATGTCGTGAGTTCATCATGCTAAAGCATGCATCATTTTATTACGTGTAGTTGTTCAAGAATGAATTGGATCGTGTTGATCAACGTTCGGAAAGACGCCATCCAACAAGAATGTTCGAGAAGGTGACATCCATCAATGATGTTGAAGTCTTTATCCATGGTGTTGGTGCCAAAGCTAACATCTGTGATCCCGACGAGAACTAACCACCGCTGCAACAAAGACAAGCCCCGGATGCATTTAAACCCTACTCTTATTTTATAAAAATTTTATCGCTTTAGTTATGAAATATTGCATTAAGTGATAGGAGTTGAGTGAAAACCCATAAATTGCATTACCTGTCTTACTTCCATATTCCTTGTTACCTGTTCTGGAAGATGCGTAGTAATGCTTAGCCCTGCCTAATAAGTAATTTTTTTTCAAAAAATAAAAGAATGAAAAAGATGAGGATGTATTTATCTGTTGGAATCATGATGATAGTTAATAAATCGAGTCCGGGCGGCTAACTTGCATTGGAAAAGGAGTCCCTCTGTAGTGTTTCCGTCTGTTGATGCCCTAGGTCCCGTGTCGATGGTGAATCGGTGATATCGAGAACTAGAAATCCACATACATGAAGTGACATACTAAGGGTTGGAGCCCAGGTATGTCATGGAGTGATATATAGTGGGCCAGAGTCCTCACATATGTTATAGTGTGGTATAACGTGGGTTTAAGTTCTCATGTATATCGGTACACTGGGTCTAAGTGCTCACATGTATCATGTGGTGATATATGGCTGTGATTGTTATCCTGGTATATCTTTGGTCAGGTATGCATTTTGGTTGGAGCCTCATGCATATCGAGATCTAGGTCCCAGCTGGGTATGAAAATGGATTTGAATCGCCGTTGCTTCTCGAAGAAGAAGACTCGATCGGTGTTCATCATCATAGTAACAACTTGAATTATGATTAAGGTTTAAGAATGGAGTTGGTTGGTAATCTTGATTTATAACAAGACAACTTTACTTTCTGTTATAATCAATGTTAAGTTAAAACTTGATCCATAAAAGCTTTTCTGCAAAAATTCCTACAAACCTTACCTTATCCCACCAGCCTGCATTCCTGAGTCTTCACCCCTCTTTTTTGCCGGGTCAGTCTTGTTGAGTACTTTTGTACTCAGGGTTTGTTGGACCCCTGTTGCAGGTGCTAATTGGTGTTCAAATCAAGTTCATGTCGGTGGGCTCAACGTGATCTGGATTGTCCCCTCCCGACTTAGGCGCTCTACCTAAGTTATCTTCTGTAGTTCTTCTCTGCTTTCGCAATTAAAGTTAAGTTTGTAAAAGTTAACTTTTTCATATATTTTATAAACTTAATGTTATTACTCTTTCGCACTCTGATATATGTTTTATCATAAATGTTATAATGTTGCAGCCACTCCTTTGTTGATCCTGGTATGAGTTGACAAATATGGTTTAATCGGGGTCCTTTGAGGGCACCCGACAGGGCTTTCTAATTTAGCTGGAACACATGCATGGCTATAAGAAGTCTTTGAGACAATGATAGGTGTGTGTGGGCCATATAATTTAGGAGGTTCTGCCACATTCTTCTACTACGGGTCGTTCGCCCTCCCCTGCTCCCTCCTCTTCCCTCTTTTCCAATTCTCATCAACACCCCTGTATCCCCTTCCAGGCTGCGTCGTGCTGATGGTGCCCCTCCTCTCGCGCTGTCGTGGCACGAGGACGAGGATGACACACCGCCGCCCCCACCTCCATCTCCTGAGGATGATCGTGCCCCCGTTACTCCAGCCAACCCCGCCCGTGGTCGCTGTCTGAGGGCTCCCGTCCCCACCAGGAGCAGCACCCGTCTCGCCGCCATGGCCCCCGCGACCTTCGTCCCTGTCGTGGCCAAGGCAAGCCACCTCTGGGCGCTTCGTGATGGCCTCGTGTCCTGCTTCGCCAGTCTCAAGAAGCATGTGGCCGGGCGAAAGCTCATCAAGCGTAAAAGGCCCCTGGGAGCTCTGGACCTGAAGAAGCTGGCCACCGCAGCAGGCGTGGGCTGTGCTGGGCGTGCGACGACCGTCGTCGTCGCAAGGAAGCCGACCGTGGCCCCATGATCATGTCCTTGAGGGAGAAGAACACCACCTTGTGTCGTCCTGGGTCGAGGCGCCCCCTTGCCAGCACTCTTTGGGTAGTAGCTTGCCTGTCCGCACGCAGGACGTTTTCAGCACCCGCTCAGGCTGCTTCCGTGAAGGTGGCTACCTTTGGGCTGGCATGCCCCTTGTTTCTTTTCATCAGTCTGTGTTTGGTCACCACCCCTGCATGGGCGGCGCTTGTGTCCTCCTCGGCGCTGTCCTAGTTGTGCCATGAATCGACCTTGCTCGTTGTTGTCCTACTCTGTGCTGTCTTGGAATATCTGAGGCCTTGGCCTCCAAACAAAATGCGACGTTGTTCGGAACACGATCGCCCTCTCCTCCCCCATGTCGCCTGCCTCCAAGAATCTAAACTCGCCCAGCTGGACATAGCCAAAAGCAAAACCTTCCTTCCCACACATCTCAGTGACTACACCACCGTCCCCGCCGACGGCTCTAGGGGTGGGATCGTGACAGCTTGGAACCCCGTTGTGTTCTCCGTCGGAACCCCCATCCACCGCACCTGACCTCCACCTCCTCCCCCTACTCCTTCACCCTCATTAATGTCTATGCTCCATCCGACCACCGGGAAACCGATGAATTCCTGACGGAGCTCTCCTCCCTCGCCCCTACCGACGATGAGCCCTGGTTGATCATCAGAGATTTCAATCTCACCAGGGCCCCCACCGACAAAAATAATACAAACTTCAATTGGGCCTTGGCTGACAAGTTCAACAGTGCCATCGTGGCCCTAGCCTTAATCAAAAATCCGCTACTGGACCGCCTCTACACTTGGTCCAATAAGTGGGACACACCCACCTTGGCCAGGCTAGATAGGGCCTTCATGAACAATGCGTTCGCTGGCCTCTTCCCCAATTCTTTCCTCTCCTCCTGTTTGGGCTGGGCCTCCGACCACACTCCGCTGGTCCTCTCCATCCCCACCACAATTCCTAAAACTAACCGCTTCCGTTTTGAAAACTCTTGGCTCAAAAACCCCGCCTACCTCTCCTCCGTCCTCCCTGCCTGGGCTGGCACACCGGTCGTCGTGGATGCGGCCGCAGGAATGGTTGCTCGGATTAAAACTCTCCAGCACGAGTCCAAAGCTTGGTCTCACAAGCAACGCTCCCCCTGTAGAATACCATAATGCCTTATTTGTGATTTTACTACTTGATCTCTATGAGGAGCTCCGGCCACTTTTCGCAGGTGAACGCCATCTCCGGCAGCTATGCCATGACAAGCTTGATATGCATGACTCTCAGCGCATGGCATACTGGAAATAGCGAGGGAAGTGCCGTGCGCTGCGAGAAGGTGATGCCAACACCAAATATTTCCACGCCAAGGCGTCCGCCCGATCCCGACGCAACGCCATCAAGTACCTCGACGTCGGAGGAGTGCAGATCATGGCGCATGCGGACAAGGTTGCGGCTCTCACCGCCTACTACACCGACATTTTAGGCTCTGAGGCCGCGACCTCCTGGCCGCTCGACATCAACGCCCTCTACAACGACTCCCACCGTGCTGTCGCCGACCCCTCGTCGCCCCATTCACCGAGGCGGAGGCGTTGGCCGCCATTCGTGCCATGTCGGCCAATAGCATGCCTGGCCCCGACGGGGTTAGACAGGGGTTCTACAAAGTAGCCTGGCCGACGGTGAAGGGGACATGATGCGCTTCCTCGACGCTTTCCATTCTGGGACAGTGGACCTACAGAGAATCAAGAGAGCTCTGATCGTGCTCATCCCCAAAAAAGAAGTGTCGCTTGCTCCTGGTGACTAAAGGCCGGTGTCTTTGCAAAACTGCCCTGTCAAACTGCTGACCAAGATCCTTACCACAAGGCTGCAAGCATAGATCTCCTCGCTCATTAACCCGGACCAAACAGGGTTCATCAAGGGGAGGTCGATCTCGGAGAATTTTGTGCTGGCAACAGAACTAGTACAGTTCTATCACAAGAGGAAAGCAGGGACCCTGGTGCTCAAATTGGACTTTGCTAAAGCCTTCAATTCAGTTAATTAGGATAGCTTGCTCACCATCCTTCAGGCGCAGGGCTTCCCGGAGCTCTGGTGCTCATGGATGCTCCAGCTGCTCCAGACTTTGAGGTCTGCGGTGTTGGTGAACAGGGACCCCGGCCCATGGATCACCTGTAAGAGAGGGCTCCGGCAAGGGGATGCCCTCTCCCCCTATCTCTTTCTGCTGGTAGCCGATGTGCTGCAGAAGGCAATCAAACAGGAGAGAGGGATTAAGCACCCATTGTCTCATCAAGGGGCATCCGTGCTCCAATACGCGGTTGACACCATCATACTTGTTCGTGCAGACCGGGACAGTGTGACCAGGCTCAAAAATGTCTTAGATTGCTTCACTGAGTGCACCAGGCTTAAAATCAACTTCAGCAAAAGCACGGCCACCCCCATGCATGTGTCACCAGCGGATCTGCAAGACCTCCTAACCATCCTTCAATGCAGGGAGGGAGTTTTCCCCCAAACCTACCTGGGTCTCCCTCTGTCAAATGTGAAGCTTCCTCTGTCAGCCTTCGCCCCCTCATTGCAAGAGTTGATAGATACCTCGCAACGTGGAAAGTTATCCTTCTTAGCACTGCTAGCCGGGTTGTCCTCATCAACGCAGTTTTGGATGGCTTGCCCACCTATGCCATGGGGGCGATGGAGCTCCCCCTGGTATCGTCGCTGCTCTTGATGCCCGACGTCGAGTGTTCCTGTGGACTGAAACTGGAGAAGCCACAGTGCTTGGTTGCTTGGGAGCGGGTGTGCCAGGACAAAGAAGATGGCAGCCTCGGCATCAAACGGATTGACACGAGAAATGCGTGCCTCCTGCTCAAGCTCTTACATCGACTACATCACCACCAAGGCTCCACGTGGGCTACCTGGGCGCGGCAAGAGGTAGACGTCTCCTCCCTGCGAGGACAATTGTGCGGAACACACTGGGCAGCCCTGCACAACCTCCTCCCGGTCTACCAACAGATCACCACGGTGATCGTGGGAGATGGGATGAGCACGACGTTTTGTGCTGACCGTTGGCTCACAGAGACCCCTCTGTCAGAGATGATGCCAGCTCTCTATAGCCACTATGCAGCTCGTGAAGAATCAGTCCATGGTGTGATCAGTTCTGACCTTAGAAGCAAGTTCCAACGTCGCCTCTCTCCCGCCGCCGCGGAGGAGCTCCAGCAACTGCAACTGCTACTGGAGGGCGTCGCGCTCACTGCTGAACCGAATGAGCGCTAGAGTTTCTTCGAAGACCAAGAACACCGGCTGATTGTGAGCCTCATATACAAAACCTCCACGAGAGGTGACCGCCAGAGCCCCTCCTTCAAGATGGTGTGGTGCAGCTTTGCACCTCCCCGAGTAAAATTCTTTGCTTGGCTTCTCACACAAAACAAGATCAACAGTCGAGCGGCGCTGGCAAGGAAAAACATCATTGACACCGCTTGCTGCGCGATCTGTGGGCATAATGAGGAGACAGCAGACCATATCATCTTGGAGTGTCCCTTCATCCAAGCCTTCTGGACTCACATCGGCTGGGATGCCGCTCAGGTCGCTCAAGTTCATGAACTCTGGACCACACTGCCACCTCCTTTCGTCGCCAAACAGGTGTTGAACCCTCTGCTGATGCTCCTTTTGTTGGAAAATTTGGAAGCACAGGAACGAAGTTGTATTCCGAGAGAAGGCCCCGGATATGCAAAGACTGACCACAACCTGCAAACTCGCGGTCAGAGAATGGGCATACCGGATCCCCATCAAAAAGACAGACCTAGCCCGGCAACGGAGACAATCTTTTCCTATGTAATACACAACCGCGTGCCTCTGGTTGTTTTTGTTCTGTTTCACTTATCGGGATTAACCCCGCTTGTGTAAAACTATTAAGGCTCCGCCTTTCACCCACCGGCTTCCGGCATATGTGGAATGAAAAGTAGGTGGGGATTGATTGATCCCCTGAATTTCCTCAAAAAAAATGTTACTTATGGATGTTAACTCTCATGAAATTATTATCTTCATAAACTTATATATAGTTATAAATTGTAGTGTGTTATGTCCAACCACGTTGGTTGTTTGACGCTATGCTGCATGAACGAAATTATCACCAAAGCGTACCACTGGAAGACGAAATTCTCTGGCGGTGCACTTGAAAATACAAAAAAATCGTCAAGAAAATTAAAAATTAATTTCCCTCAGGCACACCATCAAGGCTAGTTCAACAGGGCATGCCGCTAGTCAGTCACGTAATAGGAAAGTTGTCTCCTCCAATCGCGTCGTACCTTGACAAGTTGAGCAAGATGAGCTGGGTCACGAAACTAGGAAACATGGGCGGAGCTGCTCCCTCTTGACATCGTGCACCCCTGCGATGGTGATCGTTGTTGGAGGCCTCCATTTATTTTAAACGCGCTTGGCACGTGTTGCTTTAAGATAAACTAAGAGCACGGTTACACGGCACCCTAGGTATGACGACGCGGTGCCACAGACCGTCAGGGACGAAACTATGGAACAATTGCACGACTGAGAGCACGAAACAAGCTTGTCCACGATTCGCCTTCGTCTTGGATCCTAGAAGATGTGCTGGTGTCGTGCTGTTATTATCGAACGTCCATCGGTTCCGGTCCTTCCAGACCTCTCAGGGCACTAGGAGCACGAGTGAGTCAGAACCGACCTGAAGTGACTCCGGCACCATGTCTCGCGCCTGCATCCACCATCCCACAAGAGTAGAACCGAACTCTGGGCCTAGGACCGTATAACGCACAGTCAGCCGCCGTTTGGAGGCCGTGTCTCATTCTCTGCTTAGCCATCCCATAGACGTCAGTGCATGGCGAGCCAAAAAAAACTTGACCTTCGGCTGCCACGGATGCCTAGTCGGACTTTTTATGAAAACAAGGGCCGGTCAATGGTTTGTTCGGTGGAGGAAATGAACTCGGGGGGACGGCTACTAGATCCTCGCGGCACCACATGAACGACTTGCATGCCGGCCGACTTCAATTGGGTCGCCGTCTTATTAGATCCTGACGTAGCTTTTGTTATAAAGTATTTGGATAATTTCATGTTAATTTAATCTAGAAAATCAGTATACATGTAAACTACCGGTGGCAATTATAAACATATTGATCATGGCATAATAAACAAAATTAAGCATCATGATTTCGGATAGGAGGTTATACCCAGCGTAGAGTCCCATGCTGAAGATGTTGGAGGCTGAGGCTCCTTTCTCAGTGTTTGACATCGTAAGCTCCTCGACGTCGTGGAACGCGATCGAGGCAGGAAGGTGTTGGTAGTGCAGCTCATCGACTCGAACAGACACCACCACCAGGAAGAAGGCTCGGCGAGGTCGATGGAGGAGTACCTGCGAGGACGAGATGACGATTCGAAGGTGAGCAGTCGCGGCAGCGCTCCTGAATGAAAATCACACACAACCGAGAGACGGAGCAGGACGCTGCTTGCGGTAGAGAAATGATCCTCGCCATCTGCTACAGTTCGGAACAAAGGCCCAATTCTCGGCCCAGTCCGTCCATTCCGTAGGGCCCATGGAGGAATCAATGAGTGGGCCTGAGTCCAACAGGTCTTTCCCGAGCAAAGTTTTCATGGAAGCCCAGAAGGAAAGGGACGGAAGAGAAGGTGGAAAAAACCACACGCAGCAGATGCAGATCCATCCTCGATCGCCACGCCACAACCAACGGGCAACTCCTGGAAACAAGGCTCCAGATCCGGCGGCCGGAGGCGGCCTCCTCGCATCGCAACCAACGGCGCTGATCCCCTCCTCCGCCATCTCCGTCCATCTCGGCATCTCCCTTCCACCGATCACCACCACCGCGCAAGAGGTAAACCACTGCCGCGCACCTCCCAGACACGGAGCCCTCCCCCTCGCTCTCAGTCGCTCTGTGTCTCGTGTCGTCGTCTGGGTTCCGATCTAGTCTGACGGGCGCTACAATGGCGGCGGCCAGGGTCTCGGCATGTCGGAAGCGGAGGCCGGCGGGGGGAAGGAGCAGGACCGGTTCCTGCCGATCGCTAACATCGGGCGCATCATGCGCCGCGCGGTGCCGGACAACGGCAAGATCGCCAAGGACGCCAAGGAGTCCATCCAGGAGTGCGTCTCCGAGTTCATCGGCTTCATCACCAGCGAGTGAGTGAGCCCCCTTCCCCTCTCCTCGCCCGTGATCTGCTGCCGGCTCCTGATTTTTCCCCACCTCTGATGGGCTCGTCCGTGTTTGTTATCTCTGCAGAGCGAGCGACAAGTGCATGAAGGAGAGGCGAAAGACCATCAACGGCGACGACATCATCTGGTCCTTGGGCACGCTCGGCTTCGAGGAATATGTTGAGCCCCTCAAGATCTACCTCACGAAATACCGGGAGGTATCGTTCAATTCAAGGCTCCCCCTCTTTCCTCCACCATTATATTATGTGTTCAACTGCGAAGGCACAACACGTGCGTGCTTAGGATGCCTGACTTAGAACTTGAGGCTCTATGTGTTCATTTGGGTTTTGGAGTCACCGGAGCATTGCACATATATAATTATAGTTCCTTGAGCCTCTGATAGGCGAGGAAGGGCGAAGTAACTAGCCATACTGTACTGATGTGGGTTGGAAATTACTGATACTGATGTTGGTTGGAAATTACTGATGCTGATGTGGGTTGGAAATTGACTCTGTCATGTTGTACTCATGCAAAAGGGGTGTTGATAATTGATATGAGAGTGTATTCTTCAAGGCCTTCACTCTAGTGTGTTATGTGTTATGTGCTGCATCACATGAGTTGGTTCAAACTGCATTATGTCTTTGAATGGTGTGACAGAATTATCAACAGTAAACTTCCCTGAAAACTTCTTGGTCTAGAGCATGTGCTTTTTGTAGTCTATAGTCTACACCCTGCCATTATTGACTTCGTGGTGAAAAATGTGAGCTCACTCAACTACAAGAGTGCCTGTTTTCCAACACAAAGCATCTGGATACATGTTGGTTGAGAAATTGTGGGGTTAGCAATTGGATTGTTGGATAAATGAATTTCTCAGATTTACCATGGCCAAGCTAAA
Source organism: Bothriochloa decipiens (assembly GCA_023333625.1). Taxonomy (NCBI): domain Eukaryota; kingdom Viridiplantae; phylum Streptophyta; class Magnoliopsida; order Poales; family Poaceae; genus Bothriochloa; species Bothriochloa decipiens. The sequence continues at coordinate 45,754,047 of CM041639.1, forward strand.
TAACTCTTCTTATTGCCAATGTCACCTGTATTTGCGTGATTTTTCAGTTTGTTTGCCTGTCATTTGCTATAGTATTAAGTTGTTTCCTTAGAGAACTATTTTTCTCCTGTGCTGATGGGTTGTTTTTTATGTTCACCATGGACAACGAACATTGAATGTTTATTATCCTTGATGGCATTGAAGACAGAGGTAAATTCTGCATATCTTTGTGAGTGTAGTAATTCAGTGTCCTTTTGTATGATGATTGACTGAATTATATATTATTTTTCCAATATCTTGTAGGTTGACACAAAGGGTTCGAAATCTTCTGATCAGAATGGAAAGAAAGAGAATTTACTCAATGGTCAACCTGGACCATCGGTAATATTTACTTTCTGGTTTCAAAATTGCCATCAAATAGCATAGGTACAAGTTGTACACCATTTTCGAATTTGTACATGGTTTAGTTCGCATCTTTTGTTTCTAATTTGTACATCATTTTCTTGACATATCATCTATTTCAATTGGAATATAGTCCTTCATGTCCTGATAGTATAACAGATAACGGGTTTCTCTACATGGCTCGCATGTCAAAGCTCATGTACATTATTTCAGCACTTGTCATGAGGCATAGATATAAGTTTAGAAGCTTTCTTGACTCACATTATGATTCATTGTGTATTATATAAGTAATCAGCACATTATATTTGATCATTCTTCCAACACCGTTAAATGTTGATGTAAAAACCTGAACGTAGTTCTGACATCCAATCACTAGTCTGTACTTACAAATTAGAATCATCTGGTGAGCTAAAGAAAGGAACTTAAAATTGTATTACTAGTTAGGACTTCCGTGCAGTGACCAATATTTGCTTAACATAGCAGTCTGATATGATTTTGAGTTTTCCAACTGATTCTTGGGGTCTGCAATATTATTTGGAAATCTGTAGATAGACTAACTTGTGAGTAATTAAAATACCGATGAACCAAACATCGGTTGCTTTTTTGTTACAATTTTTTCCAAAAGCTAGTTTTCTTTGCAGCACATTTTGTCATTTCTAGAGGTACTCCATGTATCAGTTGGTATATTAGGGATTTCTTGTCCATTTACTATTATTATTTCATCTTTCAGCAGTGGTTTATTCCCTCCTGTCATAAAAAACTTGTCCCTTAGGAGGCAAAACCTTAAAAACTACAAACATCAACAAGTTTTTTTTTTGAAACACTTTAGCTATAGGTGTACATCTGCATTAGAAAACATTTAGCAAAATCTCATGAGTTTGGAGGATTTTTAAGAACACACTCTAGAAGTAGAATATATTAGCCTTCAAAGACATGTATTGAAGACCATGCAAAGTAAAATGTGTTAAGTATTTTTGACCAGAGGTAGTATTATTCATGTATCCTTTGGATGATAGCTTTGGTCTTTATGTCTTTTGTGAGGCCTAACTGAAAATGGCGCAAACTAACATTTTTATCTTTTGATGATGACAGTTTGACGGCATGTAGGATGGTGGAGGGTGGTGGCACCACAACTCCATTTCGTCAAGCAGACCTTATACCATAGTTGCTTGATGGTCGAGAGCAATGTTACAGTAAAAGGGACTCACCATCAGTGCCCCTCTGCAAGGAGCGCTTCCAAAAACATGTTATTTATGGATGTTGGCTCTAATGAAATTATTATATTGGAACGTACAAACTTCCCTTCTTATATAGGTTATTATTATAGTCGTCGTATAGTTTAGTTGTAGAGTGCTGTATGGATCTGTCCAACCATGTTGGCAGTTTGACGCTATGCGGCATGAATGAAATCACCAAATATAATTTTCGTCATAAATTTTGTGATGTTTTTGCTTTGTCATGGAATTTTCGATATTTCATGTGCATTATATGTGTAGCCCTTTTTAACATGTTCATTACCGGATGCCGGTGTTTCATGTGCAAATGATGACGATGGTGATTCGTCCATGGGCACCACTATCGAGCTATTGCAGTTCGGGCTTATTTGGATTGGAGCTAGCCAGTGCTGCCGAGGGTCCTCTGTGGAACAGGTTACATGCTTAGCTTGGGGATCATGTTAACAGGTAACTAGAGTAGGAATACCTGCATGCGACGATTGTGCCAAATGGAATGCATTCGTGTTTGGTTCAGCAGCAAGTGATTAATTAATAGCTAAGGTCAAAGTTTTCCATGGGATGCCAGCAGCACCCAACAACAGCAAGCAAAGGCTGAATTTGAACAGGTCCAAACCACGATTATGTACTTATGTACTGTGTTTAACTCGGGTACGGTATTGACTGATCAACAGAGAATAGCAGCAGCTTCTTTGTTCACGGTTGAGGTACGGCCGGCTCTGAGTCTCGATCTGACCGTGGTTACTTGTCAAACTACAGGGCCGGCCCAAGGTCAAACGCCAGTGCAACTGCCGCTTGCACTTGCCGGCCTCTTCATCTGCTCCAAAGGACAAACACGTGCATGCGGCCATCATGTAATAATAATATAGTATATGTTTCATCTCGAAGAGGAAACTATTTACTGCTAGAACTTTTGCTTGACCAGAGAGATTAATTCAGAGCTGTATTTTTCATCTCCTTACTGAATTCAAGTTAGGCTGTGCGACGACTAGCTCAAAACCGAACAATTACTGTATGTTTCCCAGTACCATCAGTCAGTGACAGTAGCAGTCAGTAGGTTTTTGGGAGAACCCAGCAAGGAACAGTTCAACTGTTAAAGGTACGTGCTACCTTGGTCCAGGCTTAGCGCCGCAGGAAGACGAAGAATATGGCACGGCTCCAATCCCCCGATCGTCGAGTACTCGAGTTCTTCTCCACACACGCAACGCAGTAAAATTCCTGCCAGTGGCGTACGTCCCGTCACCTAAGCTAGCTGCTTTCTCTCTCGTCCTGTTCTTCTCCTCCTGGTCTTGAACAAAACGAGCCTGCGGGCTGCACAGGCTGCAGCCAAGACTCGAGCCACGCGCGGGCACGCAGCTAGCTAGCAATGTCGACGAAGGAGGATGGGAACCCCAAGCCGGTGACCGTGAAGATCATCGAGACGGTGTACGTGGAGGCCGACACCGCCGACGACTTCAAGTCCGTCGTCCAGAGGCTCACCGGCAAGGACGCCGTTGCCGAGCTGGGGGACAGCAGCAGGAGGTCTGCTGCACCACCACAAGCTGCTCAAAGCAGGGTGATGGGCCAAGGTTCTCTTGGTGATCGCAAGGCTGCTGCTCGCGCCTCCAGCAAAAGGCAGAACGGGTGAGAGATAGATCTGTAATTATACTCTACCCTGCATATATGTATCATCATTCATGCAATTTCTTCTCTTTGATTTCGTCTCCCTCTTGTTCTTTCTTTCTTTTCTATATTTATTTAATAATTGTGATGAAATAGCTAACGATCAGTTGTTATTTCGTCTGAAATTTATTATACTGTTACAATGAACAACGGCGTTTATTTGTGGTAGCTGGTAGCAGTTTCCTTCATGTTTAGATCTTCTGTAGCTCTGTCAGCTAGCTATCTGACATTTAACCTGGAGTACTATGCTAAAACCTTGACACAAACTGCTCCTAGCTTGTTACCCTGAACAATCTATAGGACCACATCAAAGGAGCTTGCTACTAGCTAGTAGCCAGCATTTGAGAAAACTGACCAGAAACTGCATCAAATTAAAATCGAACTAGCCCTAAAAAAAAATTAAAATCGAACTAGAAAGGTCAGTCAGACACATCTTCTTCAATATGCGTGATGAACTCTTATGCATTATCGAATTGTTTTTTTAGAAAACTGTTGCATTGCTTGTTGTTCTCAGTGAACGAGGGAGACTAGTTATTTTATCCCTTGCATTAGTTGCCCACAAGTCTAATTCGCTACGTAGAGTACTACCTCATCGCACAGCCTCACACAGCGGTATCCCTGTTACCAACCAACGTTGAAGAAATGGGCTGACGAATGCGTCCCTGTCCTTCGTTCAAAATTTTTGCCGTATTGCTTCGGCTCTCTTCACCTCTTCTTTAATTCTGTCCCATTTGCTACACTCTTCCATCGGCTATAACTGAGTTTGGGCTTTCAGAACCTGAACGATAAATGCAATTAACGTCATCGTTCATATGTACTCCCTTTGTCTTTAAAAAAATTAAAGTCGTCTTATTAAGTCAATCTCTTTCAAAAGTTTTACTAAATTTAATAAAAAAAGTGTCACAATTTATGAAAGCAAGGCAAATTAGTATTATTAAACAATCATAAAATATTTTTATAATATGCTCAAGAAAATATTTTTATAATATGATCATTTGAGGTCTAGCATTTATGCCCTTCTCTGCTGGTCCAAAATAAAAAATTTAACTTGAAACAATTCCAGAAAACGATTTATTAGGACGTATGATTGGATCAACATGGGGCACTAGTAGTGTATCAAAAAGCACAAGATTTCCCCGCCAAAAAAAAGCATAACATTTACCTTTATTTAGCTTTATTTCATCATAATTGTAGGAAAAACTAGAGTTTCCGATCAGGATCAGCAGGTATTACATAAGCAGCTCATTGTAACATATATATGGCCATACTGGTAACACATCAAGATTATTAATACTATATATGCGCTATATATAATGGTGTAATAATAGTAATAAAAGATGACGATGTAGATGCATATGGCTACTGGCCGGCGGCGAAGGCGTCAACGGGGAAGGTCTTGGTGACGCCGGCGAGGCTCTTGAAGTGGATCTTGCCGGTGGGCGGGTCGTCGACGGCCATCTCGTTGATGGGGGGCCAGAGCATGAGCTCCTTGGCCTTGACCCCCTTGAGCTTCTTGATGCCCCTGGGTTGGACGTACCCGGCGATCTCGACGTCGTAGCTCACCTGCTTGCCGATCTTCTGGAACCGGTGCTCCACCTTCTTGCCAGTGGCGGAGCTACAGGGTATGCCAGGTATGCCCCGGCATACCCTGTTTTTCCGACGTAAACAGTATTATATATACGTATATTTATTAAAAAAAGAAAAACACTCGATGTGATCGTGATTCGTGAGCGCCAGGTGTGAGAGGCAGGTCGCCGTCCGTCCGAGCGCAAAGGAGTGTTACGGTCCATGCTAATACGGCCCATGCCTTGTGATTACTATGAATTGGATCACGATCGAGTGTTCGAGGCAGTGCCCAAACGCTGGCCGCACGGTTCGACTTCCACAGGGTGCCTGCCTGTGCCCTACGACGACGCCGTCACGCCGAGCCGCCCGTCGACGATCGCGGATGTAACACCTCTGGTGTTATATTAACTAAAAATTGCCATGTCATCATATGCACTGCAAAGCATCCATGTTTAGGTCAACCTTAATGTGCATTAACTAAAACAAGTTTATATTTCACAGGTTGATTGAGTTTCTGTAATGTTTGTCACATGAAATAATAAAACCCTATTTTCGAATACCATCGTAAATGCTTAGTTTATACTCTATGTAATTGAGGTGTGAACTGTGTTTACACTAGTGCCCAGCATAGTGTATAAGTCTAAGTCCAACCCTAAAAATGATTTCCATATTTGAAATTTAATTTGGATTCCAAAGCTTATTTCTAAGCCTGGCAATTCAAATTTAAAGTCAAAATGGAAATGCCATAAATTGGTTTTGCAAAAGTCAACTTGGTCAACCAAGGGTGTCATTGGGTCAATGACCTAAAAATATCCTTGGATGATGTTTGGGATCACTAATAACCAACCAATTAAGTTAGAAACCCAATTGAGTTTAAACCTCATTTCAAAAACCCTTTATTTCCAACCCTAGTTTTATCCCCTTTTCTCTAATTCAAATTATATAAGGAATTTGGAGATACTCTAAAAAGACAGTTTGTAGATCTTGACAGGAGCTACAAAGTTGGTATACAAAGTTTTTAAGTTTCCAAAAGGAATTTCAAATTAATTTGAAAATACAGTTTCTAGCATTTATCCCCTTTTGAATTTAAAACCATAATTTAAAAATTATGCTTAATTTGAGGAAACTTTGTACATGAAAAATGTTTGGTTTGACAAACTCAACATTTCATAGTTTTGAAGATTTTCAAGTTTTATTGAAAAATCAAAAGTAATTTCAAATACTTATTTCTAGGGTTTTATCCCCTTTTCAAATCTGAATTCAAATTTTAAAATATAAATAGAGTTTGAAGATGCCCATTAAAGGAAAAGTGTAGCTCTTGAAAAGTTATGCAAATGAT
>CM041639.1:45770226-45782802 GCA_023333625.1 Bothriochloa decipiens
AATAATCATGCGTGTGGGCCATATGATTTAGGAGGTTCTGCCACAGCGGATCGCCGACGCCGACGCCCGACGCCAACGCCAATACGCAATACGAGGATCACATCAGAACTATCCACTCCGACCACTCATCCTTGTGAATTGCGATCTCGTCTGATTTGGTTCAGTCGTTCAGACTTTAAAGGTGAGATTCATGTTCTCCAGTTTTTTAAAAAAAAATCATCTGTACTTGAATTGCTAACTACTTAGCGCTAAAATTATGGAATCATCCATCACGCAGTTGATGTGATCTGTCACGCAGTTCGTAGTCTTTTGGATGATTTGAGAGAGATATTTTTCTTTGAAGTTGATGAAGATGATATAATTAAAACATTTATGTTCCTTCGAAAGCGTCGAATAAAATCATTAGTAAAATAATATTGTAAGTATTTGATATTATATTATGTATATATTTCAATTATTGATATGGCTTTGAAGCTATTTATATTGTATTTAGTGGATATAGTTTCCAGTTAATTTATAAATAAAAACTAAGCCTTCTTATCGAATTGATAAATGTATTTACCGAATTATGTATAAAATTTTTGGAAGGCATACCCTAACCTAAAATCCTAGATTCGCCACTGCTTCTTGCGCCTCGCCACCCAGAAGTAGCCGGTGTCCCGCACGAACCCGACCTCCGTCACGTCCTCCAGCGGCAGGCCCAGCGGGAGGCCGAACTCCTCCAGCAGCGCCGCGCCCACCTTCTCCGCCGCCATGGCTAGCTGCTTGGTGCTGTGTGTGTCAGTGTGTGTGTCTTGCTAGCTAGCTACTAGCTGAGATCGATCGACTTCGTTAGTTCGTTTGCTGTGTTGGTTGCGCTTTGCATTGGGGTTGGCTGGGCACGCATATATGGGGGAGACGGGTTGGCAGGTCGCAAGAGCGTGGAGCCATGTTCGGCTTGGACTCGCCGTTGGTTTCGGAATGAAGCGGGGTGTTGCATTGGGACACGCCCTCGACCCTCGATCGGACTCGGACCTGACCTGCGCGTTGATCGATCGATTCGGCGTCGCAGATTTTTGAATTTGCCGTTAGTTCTAGTTCGTCAACTCCGAGGGGCCGGCGTGCACGTACTAGCTAGACAATTACAATGTCACTGCATGGTTTCTGAAGCATATATACATATAGTATGTAGACAATGTATCTCCTCCTGTGTTTGGTTTTCTATGTTTGGTTAGATGGTTTTAGTTAAATTCGGTACGTAAACATTTTGCTCTCTTGTTTTAATACTAAATGGTCTGCGCTGTGAGGATCTCCCCACAGTCTTTTTTAGTAAAAAGAAAAAAATTGTAGCTACGACAACGGCTCCATGTTTAAATTAATTTTATTAAATGGTACTAGTTCTAGAGTAAAGCTCAATGTAGCTCTGGCTAGCTCCATATGGTTAAATATTTTTTAAAAAAACGTGCAATGTATAATCGAAGCACTTACATAATTTATTATCATAGGTACTAATGTAATTCAAAAATGAATTTTATGTGTCGCTCACATAGGATTTGTTAAAGAAATATGTTTCACAATCGTATCACAGAACTATAGAAATTTTATACATATAAGTTAGGTGTTTCTAACATTGATGGTGGTAGATTATTTAGAAACGCATATGTATATACCCGTACTTAATTATTTAAATAACATATGTTAGTATTTTAAATGTATTGGACCATAGTTGCCTTCCGAATTACAGATCAACAGTGGTCGTCGCAAAAATAGAGAGAGAAGATTAAGTAAGCAAACAAATTTAAGTTTATATATTTTAAAATGTTGGACCCTGGTTCAGGACCAAAATGGAAAGGACGTTTCCGCCAAACTAGAAGCCACCAAAACCACTTGCCTACTCCCTAACCAAGCCCAACAAACTCACGTAACCACCGAAGCGTTGCTAACGCACTAGTGAGATGCGCCTACGTCTTGAGACTTCCAGAGTTGAGAGCAGCTGCTGCTTTTCTACTCCAAAGAGGTCCAATCCTCTGGGCACACAACTTATAGTGCAGCATGCCCCAAAAAAGCTACTCTGTCCGTTCTAAACTATAAATTTAATATGAGTAAACCATGTCGTCCAAATTTTGCACAAACCTATACAGTTTTTTATGTGAATGCAAAATCGCCTATAAATTTCGAGCAAGACTTGCACATCAGATCAGTCCAACACTAGAGAGAATTACACCGGCGGTCCCTAAACTATCGTCGGGATGTCATCCAGGTCCCTAGACTATGAAAGTGCACGTTTGGCTCTCTGAACTCTTAAAGTTGTGTCATCTGGATCCCTAAACTATCTCCGGAGTGTCATCCAGGTCCCCAGACTACGAAAGACACACTTGGTTCCCTAAACTATCGCCGGGGTATCATCCAAGTCCTTAAACTTGGCAGAGGGTGTCATCTAGGTCCTTAATCATAAAAATAGATAAATAATTTAGGGTTTACGGTATATATTTATATTTATATAAAAACTAACCTTTAAAACTAACGCGCGCCACGTGCAATAAAAACTAACCTTTAAAACATGGGAATCAGACATGAGACACATAAAAAACGCGCACCACATGCGATAAAAACTGATTTGAGGACAGAAATGGCTATTTTGCCTATTTATATTGATTTTATTTATTTTGAGTATATATTTTTAAAGTATAACTTTATATAATAACTAACTTTAATTATTTTAAAGTATATATATTTATATTTATATAAAAACTAACCTTTAAAATTAATAGATAAAACTAACTTTAATTATTTTAAAGTATATATTTATATTTATATAAAAACTAACATTAAAGTATTAAAAAATAAAAAATTTTGTCCCACGTAGGGTTCGAATCGAACTTAGGGCTTAGGGTCCAGAGTCTTATGCTTTAACCGTTGCGCTATAATAGGAAATTCGTTAAATATAAATATATACTTTAAAGTTAGTTTTAAAGGTTAGTTTTTTATAAATATAAATGTATAATTTAAAATAATTAAATTTAGTTTTTATATAAAATTATACTTTAAAATATATACTTAAAATAATTACAGTTAGTTTTTATATAAATATGAATATATACTTTAAAGTTAGTTTTAAAGGTTAGTTTTTTATATAAATATAAATATATACCCTAAACCCTAAACTATTTATTTATTTTGTGTTTAAGGACTTAGATGACACCCTCTGCCAGATTTAGGGATTTGGATGACACTCCGACGATAATTTAGGGAGCCAAGCGTGCCTTTTATAGTCTGAGGACCTGAATAACACCTCGGTGATAGTTTAGGAACCGGATGACATATCTTTAAAAATTTAGGAAGTAAGTGTGCACTTTCATGGTCCGAGGATCTGAATGACACCCCAGGACCGCCAGTGTAATTCTCTCCTCCAAATAGATGGCTCCATGCCCTGGTCCGACCCGGTCGTTATTTTTTTTTAGAAAACCGGGTTGCATTTTATTGATTCATATAGAATATTACATATACATCCTTACAAAGACAACCCTGAAGAAAAGAAAAATTACATTCTGGTCCTTGCAAAGATGCCCCGGTCGTCTTCCTCGCTGGAGAACGGAGCCACCACTCGACGTCGTAACGAACGCCGAGCTTGCAGCCTGAAGCCGAATCCCACCTCAACGAAAAAGCTTCCAAAGAAGCCACATACAGTTTTGAAGCTACATCAATCGGCACATAACAAGATGTGCACCTTAAACGTTGAACGCCCGAGCAAATGATGGCCAGCGGCCATATCCTCGCCAAGAGAACAAGATCGGACGCCACAAGCACCGCCGACGACCCCGAAACACCCAGCGATACAGCAACCCTAGGGTAAAGCAACCTACTCGATTTCTCGAGCAGGGAAAAGAAAAACCTCACAGAAACATCTCCGGAGAATGCTTCGATGTCATCGCCAGAAACTTCCTGGAGGGACAAAAGAACGGGTCGGCTATAGAAAACCACCCGGACCAACACTACGTACCTCATCTTCTTCGTACAAGGAACCGCACCGGAGGTCATTGGTGACCGAGCTGAAACCGACGCAGCTGCTGCACAGGAAGGGTACAGAGTAGAAATCCTCATCGATGAGGACCCTAATCTACCTAAACAGAAGCTACTAGGGGAAAGTATGTACATCGGCCATCGATTCCGCAACTCCTCTCCACCTCCGGCGCCGGAGCAGCCGCCGATCGCGAGGAGGAGCCGGCGAAATCGACGCCGGATCGGAAATCGCCGCTGTTTCGCCCTTGTGTACAGCAACGGGAAAGAAGGATCGAGAGAAAGTTCTCTATGGCCCCAAATGCTACGCAACTGCTCTGCTAGTCACCGACCCGGTCGTTGTTAGGCTGGCTGGGCGAGCGTGCGTGCTCTTGGAACCCCACCCGCTACGAGGTATTGGGCCGCACCACCCCCACACCCCCAACCCCCACCCAGTTTCGGTGATGGAGAGCCCGTTGGCAAATCCTATAGAGATAGGCCTATGTTCGCAGTGACAAGTGGGCCATTTTGGGCGCCTTAATAATACTCTCTTAGTCCATTCCTGACGAGTGATTAAGGTAGGAGTAAAAATGCCGGGCCTTTACTGAAAAACGAAGGAAAGAAAAAAAAGGTCATGATTAGCAAGATCACATTCCCGAGCTATTCCATGGAAGGGCCCATTTTATTCCGAAAACAGATGCCCAAGCATTCCCAGGTCCTCTGATAAGCTCACACATAGGTTCAGTTCAGACTTACAAGCAGTCACACAACATACAGCACCCTGTTCTAACTCTGGACGCGAAATCCTCTCTTAGCACTCTGTTCTACTAACTCTGGACGCGAAATCCTCTCTTCCTCTCTCTCGCCTCTCCATCTCTCTGCTCACTGCCTCAATCTACGCAGACTGCCGGAGCTCTGGGCGCACAAAGTCGGCATCGGCAGTCACGGAGATGTCGACGGTGGGCCTCAGCTCGGCGCAGACCTCGATGGCACCGTGGACAGGGTCCGACAAGAAGTTGCTGATGAGGTCCTGGTTGATCGGGGCGTCCTTGTCCACCGTCACGAAGGCCTGTTGTGTCAGGATGTAGTCGAAGCGCGGCGCCCACTTCCTGGATCCCAGGCGAGCCGTTGTGGAGCAGTTGTCAACCATGAAGGCGACCCCACGGGCATGCATGAACGGGTTCAGCGAGTCCACCGACTCGATCACGCTTTCGTTGATGATCTCAGAGTAGGAGTGCCCCTTCTTCCTCAGGATCTCAATCTAAAGCCATTGGACATCAACAAACGGACAAGGTGAGTTTCATTGACACTTTGACAGCATGAGGTTACAATCAGTTGTCCTGTGAGAAGAGGCGGAAGAATCTTACCTGAGCCATCATCAAGGCAATGTACACTCCAGCAGTGAAGGCATGGAGCGGGCCAAGATCACCTTCTGGACGGGTTGAGCGCACCTTTTCACCAACCTTCCACATGCGAGTTTGATCGATGTTGCCCATTGGAAAAGCTGGGAGGCCCTCTTTCTCCTATGAAAACATAATTATTTTTATTTTAAGTTGTGTAAGAAGTGTATGAAGGGCGGCCCTGGTGCAAGCGGTAGAGCTTTACCGCCTGTGACCAAGAGGTCCAGGGTTCAAGCCCCAGCCTCTGCACATTTGTGCAGGGATGGCTGCTGGCTATTTTTCCTTTCCCAGACCCCACAGTGCGGGAGCCTACGGCACTGGGTACGCCTTTTTTTTTTTGTGTGTAAGAAGTGTGCACTTAACCATGAGCAATTGAGCACAACCAACATCAGAAATGGTAGTTTAATGTAACAGAACTCACATGAAACCTCCGCCCAGCCAGCACCACGCTCCGGATTTCACTTCCAAAGGCCACATCTTCATAGCATTCGTAGAGTATTTCCATGCACGGATAAAACGATGCGCTGTAAGCCTTGTTGAACTCCTTTTTGCCTTCCTCACTCAAAGAATTGTACACTTCAAGCATCCCCTGAGGTCCAACCAGGAAACCAAGATCACAATCTAATAAACAAAGACTGAGAATGATTGCCATGAGGATGAATAGTTGCATACCTTCTTTGAGATGGTTTTGGAGATGATCCCAGTGATGCCCTCAACAGTGTTTTTGTAGGCTGACTCTTCATCCATTCCTTGCTCTGTGCATCTCCTAAACAGAGCCTCCACGATACCATGGACAGCACCCAGCAAAATTCCTGTGCGTTAAATGGTTAGTTACATACTCACGGTACAATTATTAGAGGCATCATGAATAGATCAGTATGCTCACCTCGCTCTCCAAAGATATCGCTCTTGTACTCCTGCTCTAAAGTAGTAGCAAACGTGAAGGGGGAGCCAAGCGCAACTGACCATGCTAGAGCAACATCAGTTGCCCTTCCATCAACATCCTACACAACATCAGTAAAAGCATAGAGCACATCTCGTCACCAAATGCATCTGAAATATATTTTCATTGAAATCAAACAAAGAGAAATAAAAAAAACAGAAACATTGATAAGCACAGCAGAGCTTCAAACATACCTGGTGCACAGCAAAGCTCGAGTTGATGCCAGCACCATTGACTTCTTTGCCCTGAACATAAAGCCTGCGGACAGATGGACCCATTCCCTTGGGGCATACAGCAATCACACTGATGTTCTTTGGGAAATCAAGGCCAAGTGATTGCAAATGTCCCAGAAGAAACCCATGAGATAAACCAAGGATGCTGTTTGGTTTCATGTGAGAGAAGATCTTCTCATAGTTGTCAGCCTGCAGAAAGTGAAACATAGTTTTTAGGATGAACAAAACCAAAGATGTAACAATCAAGTACCATATCGGTGTAATTAAATGGTGTGTCGATGTGCTACCAAACAGCATATAAGTTGAACTAATTGACAAGGAACAAAATAAATCTCTTGTACACGACTTGGCACAGATCAAGCATCAGGAAGAAATATACAGAAGAATGCATATGAAAACATCCAGCTAGTGAACATGGAGCAAACCTGAGCAGCATCAGATATCAGCAGCAACACAAGATCGCTGCCTGATACAGTTTCCCAAATATCACCCAAGGTTCCAGTCTCTTCGGTGAATCCAGCTGCACGTGCTTCCTCAAAAGATTTGGACCCTTTCCGTAGACCAATCTGAACGCAAAAAGGCAGCAGCATGTTGTAGTGACAGGACAGAGCCAAAGTACGCACAGGAGGAAGCAGAATAGACGATTCATAATTGCCATGTCCAAGTTGCACAGAATAAAGAATGATAAACTGTCTCCAAATGAATTAAAAATTGAAAGAAAATAGTCCAGAGGAAAATAAAATCAGATTTTTTTTTTCAATAAAGCAAACTATAAATAAAAAGTATAAGATCTTTAAGCCAACGTGGTTTTGGTATGAATGGATAGATAGCCCCAAGTATCAGAGCCAAGATATATTCGTCTGACAAGAGAAGAACCAACCTTCACAACAATGTCTGACTTGGCTTCAGCCAGTGAATCTCTCAGGTTCTGAGCTTGGGCAGGACCCTGCAAAAGGAACAACAGCGCCATGTTAAAGAACCCTGAACTCAAAACAGCAGCAGAAATTCATGCGAATCGATGCAATCTACTGGATGCAACAAAACTGATGTGCCGATTTAAGCACAGTCGCTCAGTATGTGTGTGGATTGTGGAATACAGAACAAAAACAGCTGGTACGTGTGTGGAACCTGCGAGCCCCATCCGATGACTCCGATCTGCTTCACCCCCTTGAACGCCTCCGGGAGCAGCGGGAACAGGTTCCTCCCGCCGCGCACGATGAACTGCGCCACAAGAACCAGTCACCGGTCTGTCAGAAACCAAACAAATCGATCGTGCCTACCGAAACGGAGAGATTCATAGGGGGATGTCGACGGGGGGGAGTGGGGGGCGCACCTCCTCGTGGCCGGCGAGGGAGACCTTCTCCTTGTTAAATACGGAGGTCTCGAAGTCGAGCGACGGCATGGCGGTGCCGACGGCCGGCGGCGCGTACACCATGGCGGCGACGTCCCGGCGGCGGGCCCCGGACGCAGACGAGGAGAGGAGGCGCACCGGCTGCTGGGTGGCCGGGAAGGCGACGGACGAGGAGGTCGGGAGGGCCTTCGCACCGGCGGCGGCGGCTAGGGTTTTGGGGTGGCCGAACGCGAGGGTGGAGGAGGCCGCCATGTAGCCAGCCGGGTGCAGTGCAGTGCAGGACAGCTGCGCGAGCGGACGAGCAAAGGACGGCGAGGCGGCGGGTGGCGACTGGCGAGCGGTTGGTGGGGGTGGGGACTCGTGTGTGACTGATGAGGGCGGACGTGTCAGGGCGAATCCCTGTGGATTTATACGGCTAAACCAGCCGCGCCCGTGTGATGCGCCGTCTGGCGTCGTCGGCCGCGACGCGACGCCGGGGACCGGGGCTAGCTGCCCGCAGCCCAGGCCGTTGGCCGCTCACGTGCGCGGCGGGCCTACGGGGGTTTTGGCCTCCTCGCCTGGAGATGCGCGGCGCAGGCGGCGTCGTCTTGCTCGTGTCGATCTCAGGTCCCATATTTTGCCACCGAATTTAGTAAGTAGAGTTTTACGTCACGTTAAAATATCGACGTATACATAAAATATTAAATATAGATAAAATTAAAAACTAATTGTATAGTTTTGTTATATTTTTTGAGATAAATATTTTAAATCTAATTAGTCAAAGTTTAGATAATTTTTATCAAATACAAATAAAATACTACTATGTGCTGATTTGACGCGGCAATACACAGAATACCAAATCCGGCGCCAACTGAACAAGGCCCTCGAGACCGCGGGCGTCGTGGACGCCTGCACGGTGCGCGGCCGCGAGCATAGCAAACTGCAGACCTCTTGCCGTCGCGGCGTGGCGTTGCCGAATGCCGGTCGATACCCACGCCGTCCGTGCGGGATACATCATACACACGGCGCGGACCGCCGGTGTTGGGCCGCTTTCCCCGTTTTCCGCGGGAGCATAAACTACCATTGTTCGCTGGGGTTGGGTTACCTCACGCAAAGCCTGCAGCGTGCGTTCTTCTGCGCGTGTCAGTGTCACGTACGGAGAGGTTAACAATTGGACAATTTGGTGGTGGTGTCAGCGCTGGATGGATGCACCAGTGGCTTAGCAGAAGATTGATGCATAGATGGATTGGAGCAGGGTTGGAACAACAAATGCTTGGTGGATGGATTTCACTAACAGACCTTTTTTTTTTGAATAAGGCACTAAACAGACTAACTAGTCGCGATCTCGTGTGGCATCACGGGATACGTCCGTGGGGCAGCTGAATCCGTGCCGAGAACGACACCCGATCACCCAGATGGGAAAAGCCGAAGGTTCGCTGTCCGCGCAACTACGGCCCAACTGCCCATCCAACGGCCTAGCCCACTGCCGGCCCGTATCCATCTGCGGCATGCTGGCGGCAGTGCGAGACACGGACGGGCCGTTTCCTCAGCGGCCCAACACCAGCACACCGTCGCACGGCGCGCCTCGCTTGCTAGCTCCTCTAAAAAAACAACTGATGCTACACAAGGACAGGACCGAGACCAAAGGCTACATAGCAGACAAGAATAGCGCATTTGGATGATGAATCTAGTCATGTTTTAGGGTAGGTAGAAAAAGGTAAGCACAGTTTCCTAGGAGAAGGTACGGGATTATCTCAAGTTTAAATTTACAAGAGGTACGTATTTACATGTGGGATAACACTGTACAATATGTGGGAGATTTAATTTGGACAATGATTTTATCACGAAATTGAGCTCAACAAAAGGAACTGAAGGATGCCTTGATTTGTTCTTGGCACAAGTGCATCGCCAAAAAATCCTGTAGTTGATCGAGAAATACAAGAGGAGCGCTAATTAATGGATTGGTTGATACTAGCTTTTGGATTTTTGTGTCGATGATGCAATGCAAGCGCATAGAGGGAAGACATTTAAAACAAATAAAGAACTATTTTAAAATATTTCTGACTCTAAGAAATTTAGATGTTATTATTATTGTAGTACAAAGCTGGCTACTCGTACTATTTGGGCAAACCAACTTTCCATTTATGATGTCATAATAAAATTTGGTTTAGACCTTTTCGCCCCTTATTAGCAAGGTGATAATGGGCTTAGTCATTGTCAAGCACACCGCAACGGGTACGTACCTGACGGGTAGTAGCCACCCATGCCCGCACCCGCGAGATGAAATTTTACCTGTCAGGTTACCCGTAAACGCGTGCGAGTAGGAAAATGCTCTCATACCCGCACCCGTGCGGGTAATTTTACCCGTCAGGTAACTCATGCCCGATAATACGCCCTGGATTATACACCCGGGATTACATACATTTATTATACATTTACATGCAAAAATAACATCATTCTAACAGATCACATATTGACATTCATATTAAAAATGACATCATTACTACAAGGTGACAGTAGCATAGAAATAGAAAATATAACATTATTGCATTGCATAATGGTTAAGCTTGTAGAAATATGCTAAAATGCCTCATTGGCTTATTATTTTTGCGGGTTTTTCTTACCCACGGGTACACAGGCATGGGTAGTATACGCCCACACTCGTACCTGCCATACCCGATGGGTATAGGTTTTCGTCCAATAATGTACCCACGGGTAGAAACTTCATCCTATACTTATCTTTTTATTTGGTAAAACCTGGGTTTCGGGTACCCGTTGCCATCTCTAAATGGATCTCTAACGCTTTTCTAATAATGCTCCACCATTTCTGTCCGAGCCAGCCAACGCACCATGCAGGCCGGCCACCAGCCCTGATTTATCTTTTTCTTCCCAAATGACTAAATGAGCATGTGTGATGCATCAGCTAGGCAGCCGAATATTTATTTGCTTCGGTGACGATGTTAGTGATGTAGCATGCCATTATTTGACACCATATTTTTTTTCCTTAGTTTTTGTTCGCTATCTTTGGCTTGAGATAGCTACCATGGCACCAACATCGCAATTTAAACGGTTGCATTCGAATTGAATTTGCTGATCTAGAAGCAATATATTTTATGATGCAGTGTTGCTCAAAAGCCAAAAGTCAAAACTGAATTCGTGTATGCATAAGGACCCGTGTATATGCACGTAGTTGGCAGACATGTTTTTGTCATGTCACAGTTCAGTCGTCGCAACGGTGATATATTTCTTCCTTTAGAATATCGAGTTTGGTATAAAATTTCAGGCCAGAAAAGAAAAAAAAAACACGAACATGCTGCGTGCTTTGCCTGATATATTCACATCCTGTTTCGTCCCAAAGCACCGCTCGCCATAATTCCCCAACGTACCCGGCGGAGAAACACCGGTACTACTACACATTATCGGTCCTGCATGCACGCACGCACGCACCTTGGATACGTTACGTGATAACGCTGGCTGCCGGCCATGCCGGCCCAAGTCGCCCCACAACACTACGCAAAGCCGGCCGGCAGTCGCCGCTTTTGCAGCTTTCCCAGCCGGTGCCGCCGGTGGTGTCACAGTGCGGTACGTACTGCGGCACCGGTACCACCACGTCAAGGCCCGAACGGACGAACCGAACCCCAAGTCCCCAACTCCCGCCTGCAAGTGCTCCACACGTCAGAGCCAAACCCAGCACAACCCACCCCAACCCAAACCGCCGCTACGTTGCCCGCGCGAAAAACCAAAAACGTACACCACCAGTGCACCGCCACCGGCCGGCCACCTCGGCAGCGTACGTGCGTGCGCATGCACCGGCGCCACCGAGCCGTCGTCCTTACGGGTGGTGGCGGGGATGGGGGCAGCATCGGCCGACGCCGCCGCGTCGATGTCGATGAGGGCCGCGGTGATGCGGCTCAGCTTCGGCGCCGGGGCGGCGGAGGAGAGGCGCGACGCCGCGGGGGAGGTCGCGAGGCTGGCGCGGGCCGACGAGCGGACGAAGCGCCTCCTGCCTCAGCTCGGCGTCGTGCCGCCGCTCCTGGACATGCTGGTCGACGCGCGGGGCGGCGCGGGACAGCGCGTGGCCGCGGCCGGGGCGCTGCTCGAGCTCGCCAGAGGGACGCACAGGTTGGTCCTCCTCTGTGCTTGTTTTGTGCGTGCGTGCCGTGGTGTTCTTTCCTCGAGACTATGCTTTTGTGATCTTGTGGTGCCGTGCAACTTCTCTCATCAACAAGGAAATTAAGAATCCCGGCCGGTTGGTTATTTGAAGCCATGGTCTTTTTGTTCCAAAAATCAGGCAAAAAGAGGGTCATCGTTTTTTAAGTACAGTTTCTTTTCGAAGATGGCGCTTCAAAGTTTCTGTTCCGGAGTGTCCTGCCTTAATTTCTTCTCATGTTTGGTTTGCTTTAAATTTGAAATCCACCTATTATCAGACTTTGGAGAGTCAACAAGTTGTGCCTCATCAATTGCTACTTCTCCCTGAAAAAAAAAAAAAACAAGTCTTGACGTTAGAAAGTATATGCGAACTTTCTTGAACAAGTTGAATTTAGGACGCTGCTTATTCGCTTCAATTCCAAAACTCTGAGTTGCTGCACTGTAGTCAGTCACGATGCTTTACATTCACAATTTTCGCAAAGAGCCTAGAGCCATAACAAAGGATTGAAAAATCAGAATTTGTTAGCCTTGACAAAGGTGTGGGGG
>CM041639.1:45782902-45949327 GCA_023333625.1 Bothriochloa decipiens
TCCTTGGCGGTCTGTGCCATGCCATATCCTCTGACCTTTTGAGCAGCATTTGTCAAAGTCCTTCAACAATATGCACGCCCATCAACTCTTGCCGGTTGCTGCTTTCAGCAAACCATTAGGCGAGCACGGGCCAACCTTTGCGTCTGCCACTGCCAGAGTCCCCTCACGCCATTGTTATTTTTTTTTTATCTGACGAAATCATTGAGCAGAAACACATAATGTCAGCGCTTTAGCCGGCTCCAGTTTCAGCTTTGCTGGTTCGTATTAGGCAGCCCAAACGTATAATACTCTCTCCATGCTCAGCTCTTTCAGGTTTCAGAGCCTCCCTTGTTTTTTGCAGACAAAGTTTGCCAAACAGATGGACCAAAGTCCTAACCATGTGTTTCTTTTCGTTTGTGCCATCACTTGGACGAAACCAGCTAGCTCTTAGAGAGAGATTTGGTCTTTTCCCCCCTGAATAATGCATATATAGATAGATGGCATGTGGATATGGCCATGGGCCCCAGAGAGTGACAAGCACATACATGGTGCGTCAGGAAAAGATAGACACCACATGTGTGTGACACTCCCACGTTGAGTACTTCGACGATTGACGTACCCAGTTTCTACTTGGGTTGATTGATGTGGACCTGCACTCGTTGCTAATTTGCCTGCACGGCATGGTGTTGCATTGCATCGACTGCCAAATGGTGACAGTGGAATGAAACTGAAAACCACAATGGCACCCCGTGAAGCACGCAGATGATAGAATCATAGAAGAACAGACGTACGTGTAATCCAATAGCCCGTGATGCATGAAGCCATCCCTTCTGAATGCTCCAAGAAGCGTCTGATTGACTGGATTAGAATTCAACAATTCACGAGTCCAGAATGAATAGATCCATATATTACTGTATTGTTTCTCCGGAATTGCGTATATTGTATATTAGTACTGCAATTTGAGTTGTTGACGGAAAACTGGCAAGGCCTTTCTCTGAATTTAATGTTTTTAGAGCATCTGTTGTCATTCTGTTCTGCAATTTTAGGTGATTGAAAAAACTAGTGCTCTATTAGCACTGCAATTTTAGGTAATTGAAAAAAAAGGCAAAATTGTTCTCTGAACTCCACATTGCAGTATGCCAGTATGTCTTCTGTTCATCTAAAACCTGTTGCCATTTTGGGTATCTGCTGAAGTGCTGATGGACCTGTGCTCTTGGTTTCAGAAATAAGGTGCACATCGTGAAGGCCGGTCTGCTCAAGAAGCTGTCGCAACTGACGGACGACAAGGACCTGTCGCGAAGCGAGGAGCTGGCGCTGCTGGTCCTTTCCGTCTCGTCACTGGCCAACACCGATTTCCCCCTCTCCACAACCGAGCTGCTCCCGTTCCTCGTGTCCACCCTCGGTGCTGCCGACGTCCCGTCGGACACGAAGCTGCCGTGCCTGGCGGCCCTCCGCAACCTGTCGACGAAGCTCGAGCACGCGCGCGACGTGGCGTCCAGCGGCGCCGTGCGCGCGCTCCTGTCCCTGTCCCTCTCTCTCGAAACGAATACGTCCGAGGCGGCGCTTTGCATCCTCGGGGAGCTGGCAGCGTCGAGCGCGGCGGCGAGGAAGGCGATGGAGGATGAGGAGGACGGCGAGGCGGCGGCACGGGCGGTCCTGGAGGCCATGACGCGGCACGAGAGCGCGCGGTGCCAGGAGCACGCGACGTACCTGGCCATGGTGCTCGCGCACCACGGCAGCCGCGCGCTGCGGCGCCGGATGCG
Organism: Bothriochloa decipiens; assembly: GCA_023333625.1. Taxonomy (NCBI): domain Eukaryota; kingdom Viridiplantae; phylum Streptophyta; class Magnoliopsida; order Poales; family Poaceae; genus Bothriochloa; species Bothriochloa decipiens. The sequence goes on from CM041639.1 coordinate 45,784,645, forward strand.
CAGCCTCGGCGTCGTGCAGGCGCTCCTGGAGGTCTCGCTGCTCGGCAGCCCGCTCGCTCAGCGCCGAGCGGCCAAGATCCTGCAGTGGTTCAAGGAGGAAGGGCCGATCAGGGCGCACTCGGGGCCTCGAGTAGAGGGAGACGGCGGCGGCACCTCGTGCCCCGACGACGGCGGCGGCCGGGAGGCAAAGGATTGTAGCCGGAGTACCACCGTGGGCAAGATCGTGAGGCAGAGCCTGGATAGGAACATGAAGTGTATAATGAGAAGGGCCGCGGCGTCCGTGGACCTGACCAATGTTAAGCTGCTGGTTACGAGCTCTAGCTCCAAGAGCTTGCCTTGCTGAACTCGATCGCATCAAGTGTTCAGTTTTCCATTTGATTTTGATGATGATCAGTTGATCACCATTCTTCTGAGTGCTCATGTGGATCTGCAAACGAGCTGTTTTTTAGGTTTTTTTTAAATTACACAGTACAACGCAGACGCTCATAACACGCATACACACTCACCCTATGAATACGCGTATGCAAACCTACTCCTACCCCTATGAGCACCTCCGAAGGACTGAGCACCCGACAGATCTGGAGATTCCCGAAGTCACCACTGGCGCCTTATTGTCGACGGGAACATCGCTTACCACTTAACGTATAACGCCGGTAAATCCTGGAAAAATCCACTTAACGCATAACGCCGGTAAATCCTGAGAAAATCCCAGAAAAAGATGCGAGCACCAGGATTTAAACCCTGGTAGGTAGCGTCCTACTGAACTGTCTTATCATTGGACTACAAGCCAATTCGCACAAGCTGTTTTTTAGGTACTAATATATTATTAGGATTTTCTCGTGTACCACTTCATACGGTCCATTAGCACTTAACCATCTTAGAAACGTAGGCCGTATATATAATTATATATAGGGCCCTTCCGTTGGCCATGGCTTCTTCAGCTCCTCAAACTCGCAACGCAACACACACTTGGTACCCCACCGCCGCCTTCTTCTTGGCCTTCGATGTTTGATTGAGACTTTGAGGCAAGCATGGCAGGCATTCCATCAGGTGAAAGCAGCGGCGAGTGCTCCTCTTGTAAGTGCACCCTATCCTGTTCAAGTTGGTTCATCTATGTGAGTTACACACTGTAAAAATCTAAAACAGGTGAAGGCAGCGGCGATGTCCGGAATCGCAGCGGGTTTTTAACGAACTGTTTCCGTTATACTCTACTTTTGTTCTCAACTTGTCTCGGAACTTGCCTCGAGGAGATGTCGTACGTCTAACCTAAAATATCTTCTGATGGACGAGGTCCGTTTAGTTTGATTTTCCTGTTGCCATCATTTGAATTTCGCACGAACCCTACTATCGGCATGCCTTTAAAACTCTCTTGTATTCCCCAATCTGAATCGACGATCAAATTAAGTGTACTAAGATCAAGCATCGTAACCCCTTTTTAGAAACTGGGAGAATGCACGGTGTCTAATGTGACTTCGGGACACACCACCCGTACTAGCGAAGACAGAGGACGAAGACGACGAGGAGGATGAAGATGAGGTGGACGAAGATGAGGAAGAGGACAAAGACGACGAGGAGGACGAAGATGAGGAGGAGGTCGAAGACGACGACGACGACGATGATGATGATGATGAGGTGGACGAAGACCAGGTGGAAAAAGTCGAGGTGGACATGGAGGAAGACTTTGTGTTGTGTAAATCTCAATCGATATATGCTGACATACCAGATTTTGTGCTGGTAGAATCTGTAGAGGAAGAGTAGTTTTGTAATTTGGGAAGGCTCCATAGTTTGGAAGTAGTCGATGTTTTTGACCTTTCAGTTAAGTAGCGTAGTGTGGAAGGGCCTGCGTGCCATAAGACTATAAGAGTGGGGAGCTTAATCTCCATTTTTTCTTTAAAGCAATTATTATTTGTTTGTTTTTTCTTTTTCCTCAGATAATAAAAGTTCGGCAAAGCTTTTACCGCCTTTCTTAAATGAATATGTAGATTGCATTCGGTTTGCTCAGCACTTTTAGTAACTTCTTACGCTGATTTATATAACATTAATGTTTTTCGGCTGATGGATGACGAATAGGAACATCTTTGTGCTAAAGAACACGAGGTCTTGATATTGTGCAAGAGTGCAAGAGGCCATACTTACCTGAACGCGTTGATTGCCATGGAGAAGAAGCCTGAGGCTCGAGAAACAAATATTCCTAGGCAACAATGATTTATGTTTAACTTAATTATTAAAGCCCACTGGTTTTCGTTGGACTCTTATCATCTATGAAGAATTATCAACTCTTGACGCTTCAGTCTCCTTGGCTGCATGGTTGCTGAGTTGGTTCTGCTTGGTTGCCGAGTTGGTTTTTAGGAAGGAGTTTGCTTTAGTTATTCTAAGAGGAAAAGCCAAGTATCAAGAAGACGGAGGAAGATGTATAATGACAATTTTATCCTAGTAAGGGCTCACATTCCTCCTGTTCCATCAAAAAAACTCCTGAAGCTTCATGGTTTGAATATCTATTGATCGTCGCATGCATCTGTTATACCCGCCTGCATTAGCTTCAGAAAATTAGGCAACCAGTGCTAGATGCATGGTAACCGGCCTGAAGAACTTGCATTTAACTAACCAAACACATAAAGTGCAAGCATTAGAGAGAAGCAAACCCAGCATGATCACCTTGGATGTGGCGAGCGTGGCAGGGTCAACGTGGATCAAGCGCCTGCAGACGGCCCGGGTGGCGTCCTGCCGCTTCGCCGCAACTGGAGAATCTGAAGGTAAATCGAACACTGGAAGGCTTGATTGCTTGAAGCACCATCTCCTCTTCATCAGGCTAACTTGCATGGCCTCAAGCCAAATCTATCCTCGTTGCCACCGATAATGCGGCCCACGCTAGCAGGCCCTGCGCTTATGGGCCGTTCTTTCGTGTACACTAAATTGGACCCTTGAGGATGGCAGCTACGCGTCTTGGACCGCATAGGGTCATTTTGGAAAGACTGTTAATGCAAGACTTTATTATAGAGTACTTTATTATCTTTTATTTATGGTATGGTGTTGATGTGATCATATATTTATTATTAAAAAAGAGGAAGAAAACACAAGACTTCATATCTTATTTAGACTCTAAGTCCACAATATTCGAGATAATAAATAGGTTTACACTCTATCGTAGAGTTTGCATTGTGAGTGTCATAATGTAGTCCTTCCGTTGACCATGTCTTTGGCTCCTCAATCACGCAACACAAAACAGTTTGTTACCGCTGCCGCCTTGACATTCGAGGGAGAGCAAAGCATGTGCTCCCAGCTGCTCGATGAGGGCTCGCGGCCCGCTTGTAAGGTCTTAGATGGCTAGAGGGGGATGAATAGCCTATTAAAAATTCTACAAACTACTAGACAAAACTTGATTAGTATGACAAATGGCGTAAACGCGATTTTGCCTAGCCTATACTGAGAGCAAGCCTCCTAGTGACAATTCTAATATATATTATGATCTTTATGTCACATAAAGACTATGTCACTACCTTATAATTTATTGAGCTATCAAGATAGTCTATTCTACACGAGCTACACAATATATATATATATATATATATATATATATAAATAAGAAAGCAAATACAAGAGGTAGATTAGCAATTTTAATACCGACGGTGGAGTGAAGTTGTTGCCAAACACCAAGATGATATTCAATCAATCACAATGACAACAATATAAATATATCGATGAAGAACCAATCACCGGGAGACAAGAGATGACACAATGATTTTTTCTCTCGAGGTTCACTTGTACACCGACAAGCTAGTCCCCGTTGTGTCGACCTTCACCTAGATGGTTCCTCGGTGTGACCCTCAAGCCACTTGCCCCGCAAGGCACTCCCCGCAAGGGAACCGCAAGACTCCACTCTCAAGCGAGGTAACTCAATGACACGAGCAATTTACTAGAGTTGCTTTTGGCGCTCCGCCGAGGAAAAGCACAAGAACCTCTTACAATTCAACACCGGAGGTGGGCAAGAACAATCACCAACTCTTCCTAACGCCTCCAACGGTCTTCAAGCCGGCTAGGTGACGGTGCTCACCAAGAGTAACAAGAAATCATCGGCCAAACGACTCGTAAGTGCCACTAGATGAATCAACTCATGCAATGCACTTCGAATCACTCAATCCTCACTTATGATGTGCAACCAAGCAAGAGAGGATGAGAGGAGGGCTATTTTTCAGCTCAAGAAAATGATGAATGAGTTAGAGAGTCAAGAGATGCAGCCCAAGGCCGACCAACAACTATTCATAACCCCCATCCATCAAACTAGTCGTTGCCCCCTCGGGACACACAAGAAACACGCGTCGGACGCGCCTGTTGAAAACCGTCGGACGCGTCCGGCGCGTTTACCAACCGCGCGCCAAGCCGTCATTTGAAAACTCACCCGCGAAACAAGCGTCGGACGCACCAGATGGAACCGCTGGACGCATCCGGCGCATTTAACCTCCGCGCGCGAAGCACTTCTTCGAAAAACTAGCCATTGGCCATCACTGTCAACACGTCAGACACGTCTGATGCCTTAAGCGCCGGACGCTCCGCGTTCACTTTTCGCCGTCCGGCGCTTGAATTAGCAGCGCCTCGCGCCAGCTATGCTCAAAGCGCCGGACGCTGCGCGCGGACGCGTTCGCCCGCGCCGGACGCTACTCAGAGAGCTCCGCACGCGAGGCTAACCTCCGGACGCTAGCACCGGACGCTGCGCCAGACGCCCTGAGCGTCCATCCAGCACTCTAGCCAGCGAGCCAGCCTGCCTGCCACAGCAACCACGCGTCGGACGCGCCTGGACAGCGTCCGGCGCTCCGGGCACGAGCGTCCGGCGCTTGAAACTTCACCAATTTTCAAGCCCACGATGACGCCCCTTTTCTTGACAAAATTTGCATCCAGCGCAATAGAAAATATGCATCTAATTTTCTCAAAAGCGCCGGGGGAAGGATGAGCGGTTACCAAACCCAACTCAACCCTGCAAACACCATCACCTTTGCAAATGTGCTAAACTCCATCCTGTGACATCTCCATGTGTAAGTGAGTTAGCATTTTTCAAGCCATTTTACAAAGGATTTTTATCGCGCACTAGATCCTAAATGCAATCACATGAAATGATGGACCTAGTGGCACTCATGAACCGAATTACCGAAGATCTCCCCTCTTCATAGTTTGGCTATCGATCCTAAACCACTTATACCCTCTATGGTGTCTTGAGTGCGAAACAAAATGGCCCTATAGGTTATACCCTTGCCTTGAGTCCATTTTGTCAATCCTCCAACCGCCAAGCCTTTACATGACATTTGACACTCCACATCATCATGCAACCGTCTTGGTCCATCGATCTCGATATTACTTGCTCTTCTCTGTTGGTCAGTCCATCGGCGTCAAGTCTTGTCCAAGCTTCACCGTCACACGGTCCTTCGCCTCGAAGCCTCAACTTGCCCTTCACACTTTCAACCGGTCCATCGAGCCAAGCCCATCTTGATCTTCACCATGCTTAGGTTACATAACTTTATGTCATGACTCATCATCGAGCTCCACTTGGCATGGACTATCTTTCTCTAAATCATCCACTTAGAAACAAGGTTAGTCCTTAGGTTTCATCAATTATCCAAAACCAAACCGAGGACTTTCACCGCTCCTGCTCATGGCAGCGCCTGCTCGCACGACCTGCGCGATGACAAAGGCCCGCCCATGCTAGCCTGTGCCATGGTAGGGGGGTTTTTGGAAAAGGTGCACGACCATAGTGTCCAAGTGCTACAGTGGCACAACCACGTCAGCCGTTGGTGCTATTGTGGCAGGTTTTGGACCTTTGGGGCGCGTTTGCTGCCGGCGCATGAGGGTGGCTCGCACCCCCAGGTTGCAGCGGCCCGTGTTTGGGTTCACTGGGCCCACCACCGACCTGGCTCCCCAGGAGGCAAAAAGGCCTCACGGCCTGGTGAAAGCTCCATGTTTGGTTTTGGATAATTGATGAAACCTAGTTACTAACCTTTGACTCAAAAGTAGATATGAGATAGGTTGGTGACACTAGTGATGGAGCATGGTGGCTAGGTGGAGAAGGTCACAAGTTCATGATAATGGAGATGGTGGACATGTTTTGATGATCATTTGCTTCGCCTTTTCAAAAATAAGAAAGACGAAGACAAAACCATGGATGTCAAGACAAAGGTATTAATTGGGTTTTATTTGACACTCAAGACACCATAGAGGATATGAGTGATTTAGGTTCGATAATCATACTATTAAAAGGGGAATATTATGATTGCTTTACTCAACTAATGCCACTAAAATATATTTCATTTTACATATGCATTGGGGTTTAGTGGCTTAGTAAAATGGTTGATAATTTCCTGAAAAAAGCTTGGAGTAATGCTATCTCGAGCGCTAAAGTGTTTTGGTAACTTTTTGTTGAGATGGTACAGTATTTGGAGATGTTTCCGCGAACTCGTGTGCTTAGAAAAGAGAGATGATGGTTCTTGGGTTGGATAACTGCTTTGATCTATTGTGAATTGGATCAAGTGGCTATGTGGTTTGTGTAGCCCTCTAAGTAAGCTTTCCAACAAGTCTAAGATCATTGAAAACGGAGTTTGGAGCTAAGAGATATGCTCATTTTAGTGCGGGGTGGTGCTGGACCAGCGGAAGTTCTGGTGGGTCTGGACCGGAAGTTCCGGTTAGCCCAGCCCGAGTAACCGCGCGCCCTGATTTACTTTCGGTTAGTGACCGAAAGTTCTGGTGTAGTTCTGGTGGATGACCGGAAGTTCCGGTACTCTGACCGAAAGTTTCGATCAGCCCAGTTTTCAGCACAATGGTCGGATCTCAACTGTTGGATCTGAGATAGAATGGAAGTTCCAATGGGTTCCACCGGAACTTCTGATAGTTCATCTGAGCGTTGGGTATATAACCCGTCTGACCCCCATTTCTCAGGCATCCACTTCATTTTCCAACGAAAAAGCTGAGCAGCTGCCTCCTCTCTCTTGTTCTTCCCCATTGCGAACTCTAGAACAAGAAGCTCTCAATCCTCCCTCTCTCACTCCTAAGCTTGTGTGCTCCATTCAAGTGAGAGAGCTTGCTCTAGTTATCGATTTGAGAGCTCCAAGAGGATCTCCTCCCTCTCCTCTCCACTCCATGGTTGGTTTCATTTGGTGAGAGGTTGGGAAACCCTAGGTGCATGCATTTGTGATTCATATTTGTGGCACTAGGTGTGTGATTACAATTGTGATATTCTTATTACTCTTGGTGATTGCCGTCACCTAGACGGTTGGTATTGGATTGATTGGTGAGGGGATTTGGTGATTGTGTCCGCCCCCAATCAAGGTGAATTTGTGAGGGGTTATTGTGCTTCCTCGGCGGAGGGCCTTATTACAACTCTAGTGGATTGCTCGTGTCATTCAACTTCTCACCATTGGTAGGTTCTTTTGGTGCCGTGAAGAGGCTCGGTGTGTGATACCGATTAACCACCGAACCACGTGGTGTAGGGGGACACAACGGGGACTAGCTTGCCGGCAAGCAAGTGAACCTCGGGAGAAAAATAATTGTGTCATCTCTTGTCTCCCAATGAATTGGATTGAATGATATATATATTATTGGGATTAATTATTTGGAGATTGGAATCATCCTCGACTCATCGACGTTGGTATATAAATCAAATTCCTCTCTCTCTTTCATTCTTGAAATATATCTTGTGTAGTAGTAGTTGCATAGTTTATCTCTCTAGTGTTGCTTAACTTTCTAGTTGTAATTACCTTATTCACTATAAGTAATTTAGCAACCTAACCTTGTTGGTGTAACTAGAGATTTTAGTCTATCTTGCTAGAATTATTCAGAGGGCTTGCATAATCTTAGTTGAGCTAGTGCTAGTGTTGTTTCGCCATCTTTCGTGCTAACTCTTTGTCTTAGCGCTTTGCAAGAAAATTTTTATAGGCTATTCACCCCTCCTCTAGCCATTTAGGACCTTACACCTGGCTCCCTGGAAACGGTGGGGGGATCATTTTTTAAGGGCCTGGCCCAGATTGCGAGATGAGCACGCTGGGGAACGAGCGGGTTACTTCCTGGCATCTTACCTCCACCATCGAGAGAGGAAGTGATCATCGCCCCATCTCTGTCGCCCGTGAGAGGACGACGAGGCGGCCCCATCGGAGAGCAACGCCTCCTCCTGCGCGGTCTTCTTCGCTGCGAGGGCCGAGCGCGCGCCCACGGCTGGCGGCGCCCCCGCGCATGGCCGAGCCCGCTCCTGCGCCTGACGGCGCCCCCGAGCGTGGCCGAGCGCATGCCCGCGGCGGCCGGTGCCCCCGCGTGTGGCCGAGCGCGGGCCTGTGGTCGCTGGCACCCTCGCGCGTGGCCGAGCTCGCGGCGGCGGCCGGCGCGCATCTCCGACGTCACCACACGCACGCCCATCTCCGGTGGCCGCGCCTGCCTATCTCTGGTGGCCATGACCGCCCCAAGCATGAGCTGGAGCAGTAGCGGCCGCATTGAGCTCTAGAGAGGTCTGCGTCGAAGACGAGACGAGCCTACGACGGTGGAGGAGGCAACGATGTGGGTGTGGCAGGGGAGGACCCGGAGGCCATGGAGAAACAGAGCTATGCCACCATCGTCACCCACCACGTGTTTGATAGAATGCTTGCAAGGAGAGACGGGTGGTAACATCACCACACTATGGTGGAAGGTAGCTGAACTCATTTGTATCATGAAACAAACATCATCTCTATTTAGCCTGGCTCATCCGTCACCACGAATCAAACAAGGTAGCTTGCAGCCAAGGAGCCGGGCTCTGGCTGGCCACGGCCTGGTCGGCCGGTCGGGCCCCCTACAGCTTGTTTTCCAAACACGCCCTTGTTATGCAAGGATAATAGATCAGGACCCAAATAGTCGCTTCATAGTTTGAAAACCCAAAAGAGAGGCCAATAGTTTGAAGACCGGTGCATTTTAATCTAACATAAGTTTTTAAATTTTTATTAAAAAAACATAAATATATATATGTATCATTTTGTCGCATTTTCCACGAATATTCGACAGTTCCTTTTCACCTTGTAACGCACGAACATTCAATTTTTTTGCCAGTGATATAATATATATACGGAGGAGAAAAGAAAGAAAGAAAAAAAAGAAAGCCAAACCTATCTGGCTACCTTGGGCCGTATTGGGTCATCTTGGAAACCATCGTGGGCCAAGTCTTCGGCCCGCTGAAACTCGTAACACATATCTATATCTATAATCTATAATCTATAATACATAGAAACCCTAGAACATACTCCGCACCCCCCACCCCCAGCTGCCGCCTTCTTCGCCTTCGACGTTTGAAGGAAGCATGGCAGGCATCCCACCAGCTGAAGGAAGGCGCGATATCAGGAATCGCAGGGGAACTGTTTACGCCTTTCCCTGCTCCTGTTACCCAGTATTTCTGCACATACAGCTTGGACCTCATCGGGGAGATTTGGTCTGGCCTGGGTGATCTTCCGTTTGACGAACGGTTAGAGGCCCTTGGAAAGGTGCGTTCAGTTGCTTTTCCTGTTGCCATGCTTCAGTTTTACAGATTCTCTTTTCCAATCGACTGAAAGGAAGAAGCCCTTCACGCGGCTTGCCTCGGTTAGGGTTAGGGTTCGGGTTCACGCAATCCCGCATCGGCTGGAACTGGAAGAAATAAGAAGAAAGAGTAGGCATTCTTTTATTTTTCTTTGCTAGGGGTTAGGAAGTATTGGAGCTTTGTTGTTTTGTTGTAGATCAGGGAAGTAGCAGTTGAACCAGATGAGGATAGCCGTCGGTAAACTGGGGGCGGCTTTAGGGAACGGAGATTTTATAGCGCCCGCGGTTTGTTGCTGGGCAGAAGGGGAGCGGTTGGTGCGAGGCGATTTCAGTCACACAAACACTATTGTCTCGCCTCTAACTTTTATAATCTCCAATATTCTAAATCTGCCTCGATGATCAACGTATATATGAAGATGAAGCATTGTAACACCTTTTCAGAAATTGAAAGAATACAAGCTGTCTAAAAGGCGTCCAGTGCACACCAGCGACGATGAGGATGACGAAGATGACGAGGAGGACGAAGATGACGAGGAGGACGAAGATGACGAGGACAGCGAGGGAGGAATACAGAAGGTTTGTACTGCATTCTATAAATTTCAAGTTGATATGCCAACATACCAGATTTTTTGCTGGCAGAATCTGTAGATTGCATTTGGTTTGCTCAGCGCTTTTAGTAACTTCTTTAGCTAATTTGTATTACATTAATGTTTTTCAGCTGAAAGATGATGAAAAGAATCCTCTTTGTGCTGAAGAACATCAGGTCCAAAGAGAATGTGAAAGAGAATTTAAGAAGCCAAGATTAGATGAATGCGTTGAGTGCCCTGAAGCAGAGGCCTGAGGGTCAAGAAACAAATAATCCTTTCAGCAGGTAATGATTTATGCTCTTGTCCATATCAGTTGCATAACTCCAGTTAATTTGGTCCCTTGTGCATTTGTATTTCTTTGGTGATACAAGCATATTAGAATTTAGTCCTGGTTGTGTTTTAACAATATGTCAAAGTAATAAACTTATCAAGATTAACGGTGCATGCATCTCTAAAATACAAAATATGTGCTCAGACCTTATACAATTGCAACACTATCAATTTTGCATTATTAATATAGCTGTGAATGACATGCAATCCTGCTTGATTTTTAAGCCAATGTTTAAGTCGACAAAATTTAGTATTGCTCAATGTAGGAAATTGTTGACATATTGCTGAATATATTTTTACCTAACAGCCAGACCCTTCTTACCTAGCGTTGCTTCTTGTTTCGCTATTGAGCGTTGCTATCAAATTTCTTTAGTTGGCTTGTAAGATTGCCTTTCTTTGTTATATAACTTGACACAAATTTCTCTATTTGTTATTTTAGCATAATGGACACATAAATATTTTTGTGCTCAATTTCATTGAGTTTTTTTTTAAAAAAAACTTGTGGTAATGTGCGCTCCAGTCAAACCATTTCTTTCAATAAGTAATGCTACAGATTACCTCATTTTCTTTTTTTTTCTTTGATTGAGAACAGAACTTAGTGCACAGTGTCTAGTTTAACTGTTAGTTTCATTCATCTGCAATTCTGAATACAAAAAATCAATGGAATATCACTCTGTCGACTGAAACAAACGGTAGTCATTTTAAACGTGGGAAGGGCAATATTGGATATGTGGTAATACATAAAATGAAACAATGTTTATTATCGATTCATTTCTTTGCACTGATTATAATTTCATTATACTCGCAATTTGACACCTCACCAAGGAGATGGCAGTTCAGTTAGCTATTTTGCAACTGCGAACAGATGTATCCACCCCTCCTACACTTCTTTAGCTATTTATAATCAGCCGTGTTGCGCTTCTCTAGCTATTTTGCAACTATTGATTAAACTAGACATTTCAAAATGCTGTTTGTTTGTACAAGAAGGTATTAAGGTGAGTTGTGCAATACTATCACGAAAGACACTTGTTAATTGAAGATTTATGTGTAGTTTGTGATTGTTCGTAGCACTCGCTGTTTTCAGAATTTGCTGGCTTGCATAGGCACTAATCCAGTTTGCTTGTCAGAGGAGGTGTCATAGATTTAGTTTAATTAAAAAAAATTCTAGGCCTTGTTCGCTGCTATTGTTAATCTCTTAAACAATATTGCAAATTTTTTGAAGAGGAATTCATGGTACTATTGAGTTATTAAAGAAAGCAAGGAATCGTTGCCTTCTGCACTTAACATGAGGATCTGATCAGAGTTTGAGGTCCAAAATGAATTTGGAATATATACATAGTTCCTGAAAAATGGCCAAAAGTTGGAACTGCAAACTGGTGTAGCCACCACCTATCCTGCACTTAGCTATTTTGCAACTATTGAATAAACCACACAAATAGATGTGCTGAACTAATCTATCTATTTTGCAACCATCAAATAAACCACGTGACAAATTTCAAAAGGCTGTTTGATGGTAGAGCATGGCTCATTTGTTGAGGTAGTTGATACATCCTGTTTGGAGGGATAAAAGAAATGCTTCATGTTCTTTCTCTTTTCATTAAATATTCAATCTGCTGGATCTTTTAGCTTCTTTTGTATCCACAATTATATATATATGTTTATTCATTTATTCATTATTGCCTGTCTTCTGTTTTCATTGTGTGGCCAACCTACTTATCTTTATTTAGCTGATTGCAGGTTCTTTTTGTTACCTGATGGTGTGGCCAAACTATGAATAAGTTACTTTAATACATAACTTGGGTTCAAATTGTAGTTCCAGTAGGATTTCTGTTTTCTCAACCTCTTCTACTTAGCTTTAGCATTTTTGTTTTGCTTTTCTGTCTGATATAGCAAAAACTTCAGGAAGAAATAGGAGCATTTGAGCAACTGTGCCTAGTTATGTTGGTGGGAGAATGGTTGTACACTCCTGCCACTTGAGTTCGAGTGTTGTTGCCTTGTTGGGCTTATTTGGGAGCCTACATCTTACCATCGAAGCCACCAAAGTTACTTCTATGTCGTGTTTTTTTTTTAAAAAAATAAAAAGTATAGGGAACATTGATAAACTCTACCGATGCATTAACATTTATGAGCCATTGTGGTGAATCCTTAACCATGTGATTAAACTAATTAATACATGCAGTGACTTCGGTGACATTTTGTTAATGTAACTTTTTCTTTGCCAATTACTGTACATAATGAATTTATATTTCTTACGTTTTAGCACAAGTAGTTATATTCTCACCGCATCTGTGACATTGTACCCTGCAGGGTCAGGTGACAAGGGGAAAGCAAAAGTTGTCATCGGCAATATAAATGCTGGCTGTACAAGCAGCAATTGCATTGTTATTATATTTTGCATCATGTACCTTTGTATGGGTAAATCTGTTGTAGACCTAAATATTGCATATCATCCACAGTGTCGGTTGAATATTTGCACCTTTCGAATTAGTCAGGTTGGTATGGTCGGTTGTTCATGTATTCGTACTGTTTTCTTCTTATCAAGCATTGGGATACCTTGTTTTTAAGCTGTTTTTTTTTGTCATAGTTTTGATCTACTGCGTTTTTAGCGAATGGAATTCATGTTTATGTATCCAAATCTTATTATGATGAATATTTTGTAATTAATCTAATGGTATTTATTTGATACAATAATATGATTCTCTTTTATTTATATATAATTTTGTAAACTTTAAAATACTAAAACGTGACACTGCTCGTTTTCAATTTTTGATGGACATCGCACTCCAATAAAAAGAGGAAAACCAACAACATTTAACATAAAAAAGGCATAATAAATATTTTTAGAACAATAATGCATCAGTGAAGGAAAAAAGATGTTATAAACAAAACAATTGTGCAGACCATTTTTTATGCAAAGGCAACAGTTTCTAATAATTTGTATTAAGAGTGCATGCCTGTTGGTTACAATTAGGATAAATGTATTCTTTTGTGCAGCAGTTTTGGATGTATGAGCTAATTATTAGCTAGCTTAAAATTAGCTCTAATGCATCCCAACAGGAGAGCTACTGTAATGGGTAGACTAATTTTTTAGCATATTTTCAACTAGTTGTCCGATTATGGTATTAGTATATTGGCCAAGCAAACGCCACGGTAGCATTTAGTAGAAAAAAAAGTCACAAAACTAAAATGTAAATCAACTGATGAAAGAAACACAAACTCAATTGATACAAAGAATCAACCGAGAAAACTAATGTTTTCCTAATCTGTCTAAGTCATCCATGTGAGTACTCAATAGATTGATATATGACCTGGTCTATCGGTGTTAGCCTATCATCTTATCTATACCGGATCTCATATAGTATAGGCCAGCCCTTAGTTCATCAGCTTATATAAATGTGCAACAAATAACTTGTGGCAGAACTGCAGACAATGCAGGTCAAAAATCTTGTCTGCAATGTCAGCTTTTGTCGACCAGGGGCTACTACCAGGGGCCACGTAATCAAGAATGCACCCATCCATTCCGGGAACTAATTGCAAGAGAACCTCTCAAAGGGGAAAGGAAAAAAGAACACAGATTCATATTGTACATCAACTATCTATACAGGAAAAGGTTACAAAAATGGCAAAACATCGTATGAAGAATACAGGAAAAAAATTTAGGCCAACGAAAACCAGAAACAGCTGTACCTGAAGATAATATTACTAAACAAAGCAACTGCTGTAGCTGATTTCTTAGCAGAACCAAAGAGCAGAAGAGTGGTGCACGCATCGCCCACCATACTGTCGATGCTGTCCTCCTATTTCTCATATGCTTTGAATTGTCGATGCTGCCCTCCTATTTCTCATATCCTTCGAAGCCTGTGAACCAGAGCAGTAACCTGTCTTTGACAAGATTTTCTCACACCATCAGGGATGTGTTCATGCTGCTTATAATGCAAGATCTAAGTTTTTTTTTTCCAAAACGTACGCTACACGTGCTTCATTAAGAAAAGTTTCCAATACAAAGCTCGTTATGCTAGAAGGCAAGATGCCGCGGACGGCACACTTACAGTAGGCACCGGCTAAAGTAGTGAAGCTTAGAATGACGTACTTGAAAAAAAAACTATTGTGTGATAGGAAGCACGGTTGCTACTCTAGTGGGCAAGCACAAAGAGTGGCGCGAGACTCCGGAAGCCCACTGCAATCTACGAGTCGCCCTCGTCACGGATGATAGGCAGTAGCTGTGACGGGGTATTGCTGATCGAGTCAAAGTTCCTTCTGTTGCACTCTTTTTAAACCTCCCACGAAACCAATAGCACGAGAGAGTCGAATCCACGTCGGAACGACTCGGGCACCAGTCTGCGTACGTGCTGCCACCAATCTAGGAGGGTAGAGGAGGCATCTGGGCAAAGGTGCTGAAAGCCGACCTATCGTAGAAGACGGTGCCAAACCTCGTGGGTGAAAACACAGGAGGCCAGCAGGTGGTCGGTGGTCTTGTCGTGCTATGCGCAGAGCGCGCAGTCCGCAAACTGCTAGAGTCCGTGTCGCTTCCGGCGTTCGGCCGTCCGCAGCCGCCCGTGCAGTTCCCGCAAGAAGAAGAGCTTGACTTTTGACGGAGTCGAGGCACGCCAAGTCACCTATTTTAAACGCAGGATCAGTTTTAAAGCATGTAACAAAAATTCTAATCTAATGGAAGTATCAGTATCTCATCACCAAGATGGTGCCGATTCCGTACAGCAGTGGCTTTCGGCTTCCGGGGCCATTGCCTCCGCACGCTTGGCAGCAAGGACGGCTGCTCCCTCATCTGCGAAACAACAGAAGCAAACCAAAATTTCTTACACTGAAGAATTCATAGAAAACTACTCGCACAATAGTGACTTGCTTCCACACGCTTGGCAGCAAGGACGGCTGCCCCCTCATCTGCGAAACAACAGAAGCAGACCAAAATTTCTTACACTGAAGAATTCATAGAAAACTACTCACACAATAGTGACTGACCACCAAACCCATCTCCATACCTCAGCGACTCTCTCCAGTGGCGAAGTAGGAGGTGCAGCTCGTCCACGTCCATGCCCGGCACCACCACCACCGTGATCCATAGCCGTCTTAGCAGTATTACCTCTTTCTGGTGTATAATAATGTTCAAAAAACCAGGCAATATGAACGTGGACGACATATGTGGTAAATTGTTGTTGCCCCTGCAGCCATTTCTTTCATAACAATTTTCTTAACTGCAGTACTGCATGATGAACAATCATAGCATTTCTTTGATGATAAGAGAAACAACATAAAAATGGCAGTTGAATCTCATTTGCAAAGCATAAGGTAGTGGCAGATTCATATTTTCTCAGATTTGCAGCACACTCATCTTTTCTCTTATGTCCATTTCAGGTGTGCAACACATTCAGAATTTCTCATATTGTAAAGGGCGTACCCAGTGTCGTAGGCTCCCGCGCTGTGCGGGGTCTGGGGAAGGGATTTCTGCGCCAAACCATACCCGCACATAATGTGCGGAGGCCGGGGCTCGAACCCTGGACCTTCCGATAACAGACGGTAAGACACTACCGCTGCACCAGGGCCGCCCTTCTAGAATTTCTCATATTGTCATTGTAAAAATCTATAGCACACTTAGTTTTTTCTCAAATGCGTATCACTTTTACACCAAAAAATAAACGGAAAAATAAATCTGAATATAGTATTATCTATGAACTACTACTATGAACAGGAGCCGTGTTCAATCACATATACAAATTGGATTTGGTCATTGTCGAACACCAACAGATTGTAAACTCGCAACAGGAAGCCAGCAAGAATCAACAGTTGAAAGAAAAGCGGGCAAACAATCCCAGACCTGCGCGGCTCGCGGCTGCCGGATCTGCGCATCTCACGGTGTCCGGCCAGCATCGTACCAAGTTTGAAGAATGCGGCTCACTAGCACCTACGCATCTTGGTACCGTCGTGGGCCGTACGTATAGGGTCGTTCCGTCGGCATCATCTGCTCCTCAAAGGCTCAAACTCACAACGCAACACACTGCCCCCGCCGCCGCCTTGTTCGCCTTGGACGTTTGAGGCAAGCATGCCAGGCATCCCGATCCCATCAGGTGAAGGCAGAGGCGATGCCAGGGACAGGGATCGCCGCAATATCACGGTTTCGGAACTGTTTACGCCTTTCCCTGCTCCTGTTATCCAGTATTTCTGCACATACAGCTTGGACCTCATCGGGGAGATTTGGTCTGGCCTAAGTCATCTTCCGTTTGACGAAGCTTTAGAGGCCCTTGGAAAGGTGCGTTCAGTTGCTTCTCCTGTTGCCATGCTTGGGTCATTTGAACTTCCACACGAACCCTGTTGTCGTGCCTTCTATAATCGATCTCTGATATTACGCAATCTGCATCGACGATCCAATCCAATCCAAGTATACTAAGATCAGGCATCCTAATGCCTTTTCAGAAATTGAAAGAATACTCGCGGTCTAAAGCGCGTCCGGTATACACCAGTGAAGACGAGGAGGATGACGAAGACGAATAGGACGAAGATGAGATGGACGAAGACGAGGAGAAGCAGATAGAGGGAGAAACACCGAAGGTCTGATTGTGTTTCTATAAATTTCAGTTGATATGCAAACATACCAGTTTTTGTGCTGGAAGAATCTGTAGATCGAGTTCGGTTTGCTCAGCACTTTTAGTGACCTCTTAGGCTAATTTGTATAATATTAATGTCTTTCAGTTGTTAGATGATGGAAAGAAACCTCTTTGTGCTGAAGAACATCAGGTCTGTAGTGAATCTGAACGAGAATGCAAGAAGCGAAGGATTAGCTGAATGCGTTGAGTGCCATGGACATGGAGAAAAGCCTGAGGCTCGGGAAACAAATAATCCTTTTGGCCGGCAATGATTTATGTTCAATTTGATTATTATGTCGCACTGGTTTTTGTTGGACTCTTCATCTATTCTATCGCATTATTTTTAGGAAAAATTTGCTCCAACACACAGAAAGTGGTGCGCTTTTACTGAGACACATAGAAAGTGGACGCGTTTGCTAAAACACACAATAGTTTGACGTAAATTTGCCAAAACACACAGTTCCTATTAGTTTAATGTTTTCAGCCAGCTTAGGAGAGAGAACGGTTGAAATCTGACCATTTTGCCCTTGGCCGAGTCGAACCCGATCAGACTATGTTTGGGTTCGGTTGGACGGTTGGACCAGCTCTATTTGACGTCCTTTTAAAAAAAAAAGCTATATTCGACGAGGTCTGGTTAGTCCAGTTCCGTATCCCTCATTATTTTATTATTAAAAAAAGTTTTGCATCCCTCATTCAGTACAAATTGCTTCATTCAGTACAATACCAAATTGAATTCCAAGTTGCTGATTCATTACACGGCAGTGCCAAGATAAATCCAAACTGTTGGTTCAATACATTACAATAGCAGTACAATACCAAATTGAATTCCAAGCTGCTGGTTCATTACACAATAGTGCCAAGATAAATCCAAACTGGTGGTTCAATACATTACAATACCAAGTCTAAATCCAAACAATTGGTTCATTACATTGCAGGTTCTTAAACATAAAGCAATTGCTCCCATCAGCATCATAATTGCTTCAAAAGCACAAAAGGAAAGCAGCCACTGATCTTGCTGTTGTTGGCACCTGCGCCTACATGTCCAGCAAGGGCCTCTTGCTCCTAGTGCAAGCACTGGGACTCGATGTCAACTGTGAGGAAGCCAAGCTCCTAGTCACTGCCCTCGGGCTAGATGTGACCAAGCTCCTGCAGAATACAAGTTCTTGTTAGTTGTTAAGTAACAATATGAAATCACATACAATAGAGATGAGAGGTCAGTTCTGCACTTACTGTGTAGCTTTCTGAGGAGAGTCAAGGTCAGTGGTGGCCTTCCTTTTATTCTTCTTGGATGAATCAATGGTGGTTTCTATGATCTCTACCACTTTTGGCTTGTAAGTTCTCCTCTTTTCTGGTGGTGCAACTGGTGGTGCATCAGGATCATGAACTGTTTCATTGCAAGTTTTCTGGAGGTGACACAACCCACCACACCTTTTGCACCTTCTCTTGTCTTTACTGCTAGAACCACCTTCTTCAACACCCACAATCCTTCTATTCCTTGGTCTTCCTGCTGCTCTCTTGCACAGAGGAGGATGCAGCTTAAAACCAAGTTTCACCTTTTCCCAATCTTCTTTGCCAGGCATAGGAGGAACAATAGTTGCATAGGCAGCTTTGAACTTTTCTACAGAGTAGTACTTGTCAACATAATCCTCAAGTTCAAATTCCCTCCTAGTACCTATGAAAGCAATAGCATGCACACAAGGCAAACCAGTCACCTGCCATTGCCTACAGGTGCACTCCTTCTTGTCCAAGTCCACAATGAATTTCCATGGTACAAGTTCTTATTCACTCCCCCTACTTCACCAACCATTGGCCCACTCCTGTGAATGGTGTATCTCAAGTTCCTGCTTTTCTTGTGAAGATCCTTCATGACATGGGGCAAAACTTTACAATTCAACTTCGCAGCGAGCTCCCTCCTGATATAGAACCTTTCCATGATGAGATGCCTTATCTTCTCCATCAGTTCAACAACTGGTAAGTATTTCTCATCCCTAATCCAACCGTTGAAGGTCTCAGCTATGTTATTGGTTACATAGTCACACTTGCTTTCTGTGCTAAACTTTGCCCTAGCCCATAGTTGTTTGTGATTGTCTTCTAGCCATTTTATTGCTTTTGGACATGCTTTCAGCATCACATTCCAGTGCCTATCATGAGTAGTTTTCCTGTAGCACCTTGATGCAGGCCACAAATTCCTTTCAAACACTTCACCCCTAAATCTCTTCTGGAAATTTTTGACAAGATGTCTCATACATTCCCTATGCTCTACACCATTTGAGAACACTTTGGTGACTACCTTGTCTATTCCTTTGCCTGCATCAGTAGAAATGACAAGACCTGGAGGTGAACCAATTGCTTTGTGAAGCATCTTCATGAACCATTCCCAGTTATCATTGCTTTCACTCTCAAACACACCATAGGCCATAAGATACATCTAGTTGTGACCATCAACACCTAAAACTGCTGCTAGCTGGCCCTTCCACTTTCCAGTCAAAACTGTAGAGTTAATTCCTAAATAAGGCCTACAACCATTGAGGAAGCCTTCAATGCATGGCTTCAATGCTACAAACATCCTACTAAATCTTCTTTTGTTGCATATGGCCCTATAGTTATGCTCATGTGGCATCTTCCTAATACAACAACAACAACATAGCCTTTTGTCCCAAGCAAGTTGGGGTAGGCTAGAGATGAAACCCAAAAGAGGCATAAAAACAAAGAACACATAAATGGTACAAGAAAAAGATTATGGTTCAGGCACCTTAATTGCTAGTCTCCAAGTGCTCCTATCCATAGCTAAATCCTTAGGGATATTCCACTCCTTAAGGTCTCTCTTAACCGACTCGTCCCAAGTCAGTTTAGGTCGACCTCTACCTCTCTTTATATTATCGACCCGCTTTAGAACCCCACTACGCACCGGTGCCTCAGGAGGCCTCCGTTGGACATGGCCAAACCATCTCAACCGGTGTTGAATCAATTTTTTCTCAATTGGTGTCACCCCAACCCTATCCCGAATATCATCGTTCCGGACTCTATCCCTCCTTATGTGCCCACAACACCATCGTAACATACGCATCTCTGCTACACTCAATTGCTGGATATGTCGCCTTTTTGTAAACTAACATTCAGCACCGTATAACATCGTCGGCCGAATCACTGTCCTATAAAACTTACCTTTTAACTTCTGAGGCACCCTTCTGTCACAGAGGACGCCTGAAGCTTGACGCCATTTCAACCAACCGGCTGAAATTGTATGCCTAACATCTTCATCAATGCCACCATCCTTTTGTAGCATCGATCCTAAATACCGAAAAGTATCCTTCTTGGCCAACACTTGCCCATCGAGGCTAACGTCTCCCTCCTCATTCCTAGTCACGCTGAAATTGCACCTCATGTACTCGGTCTTGGTCCTACTAAGTCTAAACCCTTTCGACTCTAACGTGTACCTCCATAGTTCTAACTTCCTATTACCCCCTGCCCTAGTCTCATCCACTAGCACCACATCATCAGCAAAAAGCATACACCAAGGGATATCACCTTGTATGTCCCTTGTGACCTCATCCATCACCAAAGCAAATAAATAAGGGCTCAATGCCGACCCTTGATGTAGTCCTATTTTAATTGGAAAGTCACTGGTGTCACCATCACATGTTTGGACACACGTCACCATATCCCTGTACATATCCTTGATGAGGGTGATGTACTTAGTTGAGACTTTGTGCTTTTCCAAGGCCCACCACATGACATTTCTCGGTACTTTATCATATGCCTTCTCGAGGTCAATAAAGACCATGTGCAAGTCCTTCTTCTGCTCCCTATACCTCTCCATCAACTGTCGTAATAAGAAAATTGCCTCCATGGTCGACCTACCAGGCATAAACCCAAATTGGTTTTGGGTCACACTTGTCACTCTTCTTAGACGATGCTCAATAACCCTTTCCCAGAGCTTCATCGTATGGCTCATCAACTTAATCCCACGATAATTAGTACAACTTTGAACATCTCCCTTGTTCTTGAAGATCGGTACTAATATACTTCTCCTCTATTCTTCAGGCATCTTGTTTGACCAAAAAATGAGGTTAAAAAGCTTAGTTAACCATACTATCGCTCTGGCACCTAGGCATCTCCACGTCTCAATGGGGATACCGTCAGGGCCCATCGCTTTACCTCCCTTCATCCTCTTCAAAGCCTCTCCGATCTCTGCCTCTTGAAATCTCCTCACGAAACGTCTGTTGATATCGTCAAATGAGTCATCCAACTCCAAGGTAGGACCCTCATTCTCTTCATTAAATAACTTGTCAAAGTACTCTCTCCACCTGTCCTTGAACTCCTCATCCCTCACCAAAAGTTGATCCGTCCCATCCTTGATGCATTTGATTTGGTTGATGTCCCTTGTCTTCCTCTCGTGGATCCTAGCCATCCTATAAATGTCCTTCTCCCCTTCCTTTATGCCTAGTCGCTGATAAAGGTCATCATAAGCCTGACCTTTTGCTACACTCACCGCTCGTTTTGCAGCCCTGTTCGCTATTTTATAGCCTTCAATGTTGGTTGCACTCTTGTCATGATGGAGGCGCTTGAACCACTCCTTCTTCTCCCTAATAGCCCTTTGCACCTCGTCATTCCACCACCAGGTGTCTTTCGCTTCCCGTTTGCCTCCCCTACTCACCCCAAACACATCCGAAGCCACCTTTCGAACACATGTTGGCATCTTTAGCCACATGTCATCTGCATCTTCTCCTTCTTCCCACGGCCCCTCATCTAGCATCCTCTGCTTAAATGTTTGCGCTGCTTCCCCCCTAAGCTTCCACCATTTTGTTCTCGCAATCTTGGCCCGATTGTCTCGATGGACACGTACCCAAAAGAGAAAATCCGCCATCACAAGCTTGTGTTGAGGGACAACACACTCTCTAGGTAACACCTTACAATCTAAGCAAGCATGTCTATCCCCCCTCCTTGCAAAGATAAAGTCGATCTGACTCAGGTGTTGTCCGCTACGAAAGGTCACTAGATGGGATTCCCTCTTCTTAAAGACGGTGTTCGCTATCAACAAATCGTAGGCCAATGCGAAGTTCAAAACATCCTCCCCCTCTTGATTTCTACTACCATTCCCAAAACCCCATGCACCCGCTCGAAACCTACATTAGTCGCACCCACATGGCCTTTGAGGTCTCCTCCTATGAAGAGTTTCTCGCTGATAGGCACAGTACTAACCATGCTATCGAGATCTTTCCAAAACTGTCTCTTGGTGCTCTCGCAAAGACCTACCTATGGGGTATAGGCACTGATCACATTCAGAGCCAAATCTCCAACTACCAACCGGACTAGGATAATCCGGTCGCTTTGCCTCCGCACCTTAACTACTCCATCCTTAAGGCTCCTATCGATCAAGATGCCTACACCATTCCTACCCGATGTTGTCCCCGTATACCAAAGTTTGTAGCCAGTATCCTCCACCTCCTTCGCCTTCTGGCCCTTCCATTTAGTCTCCTGAATGCATAGAATATTTATACGCCTCCTAATTGCTGTATCGACTAGCTCTCTTAACTTACCCGTTAGGAACCCTACATTTCAGCTACCTAGACGAATCCTAGTTGCTCTTCCTAATCTACAAAAAATAACATGACAAAGGAATAAACAGTTAGTAATTTTGTTGCATATGACCAAAAGGCAAACATAAAGTATGATGCATACCTGCCATGTCTTCCCATCCTGGCACTGGGATGCATAAATCTTCCACTTACACCTCTTGGCCTTACAATAGGCTCTGTACCTCCTTGATTCATTGTAGGGGCCTGCAAGTTCAACTTCATTAATCACAGCATATTGCCTAATACATCTCCTAAAACAAAAACCATCTTCAAATGTAACGCCAACAACTATCTTAGGGTTATCTATGTCAGTGACATGCACCACACTCTCACAGCCCTCTTCATCATTAACAATAAGTGGGTCATCATCATCATCTATGTTTGAGTTAGGATAGTAATCACAGTCTTTATTTTCATCTTTCTCCAACAGATCCTTGTACTTTTCTTTCTCTTCATCTACTCCAACATACTCAACTTCGTCTGACTCTCCCCAGTCATTAGCAGGGTCATCACCATGAGCATCAAGGACCTTATCAGTTGGGTCCTTACCAGAATGAGAGGCATCACTAGCAGCATGAACCTTATCAGATGGGACAATCATATGATCTAATGGAAAACACATTATCTGACTCTCTTGTGTGGCAACAGCTGTTTGGGGTTCAAAACATTCAGTGACATGAGAAACTTGAGATTTTAGTAACCGAGGTCCAGTGTCAACAACATCTACATTCAATGGCAGCTTTCTACCCTGCCAATATACTTCAAATGCAACAAGCAAAGCAGAGTCAGAATCTATACGCACTGTCTGATCCTTGGATTTGTCGAAGAAAGTTACTTCCAGTGCCTGATCCTTCCCATAGGCTATATCCTTATCAATCATAGCACAGAAATCCATCCAATTGATGGTGTCCTTGTCCACCACCCGCATGAGGTTAGCAGTAACATGATAGTCATCTAAGCCCATCTGGTTTTTGCTCTACATACACAGGAACTGTAATCGCCACCCTACAGGCAGCTGACGGATCCATCCTAAAACAAGAAAAAAAACAAATCAAAACTAAAGGAGCTCAAAACCATTCTGTTTCTATCGCAATCGGCAGGTTGACGTAGTGAAACCGAACAAAACGAAACTGGGAAAGGGAAAACAAACTAACCCTTTTGGGATCCTGAATCGAGGAGCCTTTGCTGGAGACTTCATCATGTTCTTCTTCAGCCCGCCATGGCGCACGGCAAGGGGGCTGCAGGTTTCAGCAGCGGCTCGCCAGTGGACCGCGGACGTACAGGCGGGGGCGGCGCCTAGGGTTGGCCGCGACTCCGCGTCTCCGCCAGGCGCCAGCGTGCGTCGTCGGTGCTCCGCCAAGTGCCCGCTAGCTTTCGGCCGCCATTGCTCCCGACTCCCGACCCAGCAACTCGACGGACGGCGGAGCGCCCAGTGGACTCGACGGACGGCGGCGGCGCAGTGGAGTCCAGGGACGTCGGGTGCTGCAGAATCGAATGAATGGGGAATTTTGAGAAACCCTAATGGTTGGGTCCAGCCAAGTATGGTTGGGTTTGGTTGGGTCCAGACAAGTCTGGTCTGGTCTGGTTCGACTCGGCTAAGGGCTGGAAACATTAAACTAATAGGAACTGTGTGTTTTAGCAAATTTACATCAAACTATTGTGTGTTCTAGCAAACACGTTTACTTTCTGTGTGTCTCAGCAAAAGCGCACCACTTTCTGTGTGTTGGGGCAAATTTTGCCTTATTTTTATGATGCTCTTATCCATATCAGATGCAAAATTTTGCCCACTATACATTTGTATCTGTTTGGTGATGATACAAAAGCATATCAGAAGTTAGTCCTGATTGGGTATTGATAATATGACTGATTACTGAACTTATCAAGATCAACAGTCCATGCGTCTCTAAAATAAAAAATATACTTGCTCAGACCTCCTATGTGCTCTTATATATATTAAAAATAAAGAATTCGGCGGTAAGGCACACGCCACTACACAGGAACAACAGTTACAACATTCATGCCACTCAACAAGATGACTGAGAATGTGAGATATAGCTTCTTCACGGGGAAAAAAATAGTGTAGCATTTGGCCAATAGACGCTCCACTATCCTATAGTAACGGACTGCTATAAATACATGTGTTTCAACTTCTGCCAGCGAGCCTTTGCTGTTGCAGATGTTGGTTTTGGCTCCCCCGTTGCTGGAATGTTGACGCCTTCTCCTTCAACTCCTGAAAGGCGCGCATCGTATCACCATCGAAACCGCCTGCAAACTGCAAGGAATGGGAGGGCTGAGCACAACATAAAAGTTTGAAGAGTCGAGCATATCGACCTGCTTGAGTAAGTGCAGTGGTTACCTGGTGTACTCTGAAGGCAAATCGAACTCCTTGAAGTACCAGCTCCTCTTCGTCAGGGCCAACTTGTATAGCCTCAAGCTCTGATGAAACTCTTCTCAGATACTTCATTGCCAGCTTCACTGATTGCAATTTGATCTGCATATTAAGACTTGGCTTGTCATCGAAATGCCATTTATGTTTGAGTAAGTAAGTTCTGTAATGAAATAACTGTATCCACAAAAAATTGGCTGGTCAAGTATAGATTTGTTGTTAGGATTAAGGGCTTAAGCTTATCCCAGTAATTGAATGGAAACAAACGACAGTGGAACTAGTAATTTGTCTCCAATCGCCTTTTTTGTAAATTAAGATGTCTACATGAGCCAGACAGTGTGTTGCTACATTTTTTTTTTTGTTCAGCTCAAAATTCATGGACCATGCTTCTGGACCAAAAAATCATAGGGCCCAGTAATTGAATGGAAAACAAACGACAGTGGAACTAGTAATTTGTCTCCAATCACTTTTTGTAAATTTAAATGTCTACATGAGCCAGACAGTGTGTTGCTACTTTTTTGTTTTTGTTCAGCTCAAAATTCATGGACCGTGCTTCTGGATCAAAAAATCATAGGGGGGCCATGTAGAAACAAAACTGATTCACGAGAATCCCTGACTAACGCAGCATATCACAGAACATGTCCACCACAGTTGATATGGCCTTTTTTGGCCCCAAAAAATACCAGGTTTGCGTACATTTGTTTTTGTTGGTACCACAAGTTGTAGACGACAGAAAACATATGCCTGACCAAATAACAGCACAGCACAGTACTAATTTGATCCCCAATATTCAGAATGTCATCATCATACAGAAACAAAATAGATTCACGAGAAACCCTGGCTCACACGTGCACTTCTTAGCATATCAACAAGAAACCGAAAGCTACTATTGGTCCCAAAACACCAAATTGCCCAAAATTCTTCCTGTTGGGCACCATGAGTGTGTTTCATAGTAAATTATGGGTTTTGTTCCTGCCCTATTCGTGTACAAGTGCGTGAAACACAGCAGCACTATATATGCTCTTCTAACCATTTAGAGTATTTTGGGGGAAAAGGAAGAATGGTTAAACCCAACGATGTTCATTAACTCAATCAACATGTTTTTTCCTAGTGAAAATGAATTAATTTGCAGTCTTGCAGTACCTGACTAACAATTCCGGTGTCCTGCATCCACTCCCATGGGATCTGATACCCACGGTACCGGCTCATCGCGCCATCTCGCACACGCACAAGGCTGTACACTCCATGCTCCAACCTGCCAACGAAACGCCGAAAACAACTGAATATCTAGAGCCGACACGAGAACCTACGAAGTGTAACTTACTTCTCGAAGAGAGCCTGCATCTTCTTGAGAGCAGAAGAGCAGGGCTGCCGGGGGTCATCACAGAACGATGATGCCTCCGATTCAATCTTTTTCAAGTCACGGTAGCCAAATGCGGCCTCACGCAGCGCGTCTGCCTTCCCCTCCGGCCAGTCGAAGTGCTTCAGCACCGCCCTCTCGTCCACCTGCACGCTCGCAGCGTCCAGTGAAAACAAAGTTAGCTGGTCGCTGTTACACGGAATTCGTGATGGTGACACCAAATGGATATCTCACCAGACGTGAGAGCTCGACGTCGAGCCACTTGACGAAGGTGACCACGTCCTCAATGTCGACAAACGCTGCGCTCTGCACCTCCTTGATCAGGAACCGGATGAAGTCGCCCTGCCTCTCCACGTCCGATTTGATCTGCAATCACCAATCAAACTAAATCAGTTCAGAATTTGTTTGCGTTTCCCATCACAAACCAAATAATCAAGGGCCAATAATCAAAGCAACTTCAAATACTACCAAGCCCAAATACAGAAGCAGACTCATTTGATTTCAAAAGTTTCTTCGATCCAAGACACATGGCGCGAAGCAACGGTCGAGTTAGCTAAGCTCCAACGGCTAGCTAGGCCTCGAGGATTCGGCTGTGGAAAAGCTGCAGCATTTTATATTCGAAAAAAGGCAGCACTCTCTGTCCCAGGTCATTTATTACCCTCCTCTTTTATCTGTATCAGTGGCAGCATTAGCACTTGTGCTAGTGGTGACAGTGTCTGGGCCCCACGAGTCAGTCTGACAACACTGAGCCTGTTTGGATTGATTCCCAGGACCAGCCAGAAGAGGTTGCAGCTTTCTTTTTTGTTCCCAACTAGAGATTGTCCTATTCGGCTACTCCGAACAATCCTGCTCATCTCCCTCGTCTTCTCTGACCGTAAAATTCCAAGACAAACGCAGACAGGAATCCATGGATTTCTTGCACGAATTCATGGAAGGTTGGTGAGCACGGGGGTGATGAACAGGGGAAAGGAGCTCGTCTGTTTCAACTGTATTTGGTGCTGAGACGGCCGTATGCGAGCTCGATCACAAGCTCGAAAAGACGATCGCTTTCTGGTGCTTACCTTTCTTTTATTCATCTCTACAACAACTCTTATCAGCAAGTGCAACAGCTACTTCAGAACCACTCAAGGCAATTTGTTAAAAAGCTTTCGCTTTTGAGAAAAATTCCCCCAAAAATGGCAGGTTAAGGAGGTGAAGACGTTGCTAAACAAGAATACAAGATAAGTGGGGAATGGGTATAAAATGCCAAGACAGGGGAATTTTACTTTACGAGTAGAGTAATAAAGATAAATGAACGAACACTTACCGCGAGAAGATGAGAAGAGCGGTTCTCGATCTCGCCGATCATGTCCCTCGCGGCGGCGGCACCCCCACCGGCGCCAGCGTCGCCTGCAGCGCCGCCGTCCCGAGACCTGGAGTCCCTCCGCATTAGCGAGTGGTAGAACTCCACCACCTCGGGGACTCGCCTGACGCACGGGGCGGGCGCCGGTGCCGTTGCCGAAGTCGCAGGGGACGACGTCTTGGAGCTCTTCCTCGCAGCAGGTGGAGGTGGTGGCGGCGGCGCAGGAGGCCCCGCGCCTCCGCCTCCGCTTTCACCGCTGCTGCTGCTGCTCGAGGTCGACGGTGAAGAGCTCGCGCTGCGCCGTCCGTGCGCCGTCGGCATTGACGGTGGCGGCGGTGGAGGAGGCGGAGGCGGGGGTGGAGCGGGTATCGGCGGGAGCTTGGAGAGCTCCGGCACGCGGCTTCTCGACGCCGCTGTGTCCGAAGAGTAGGTTGGCGTCGATGGCGCCGACGAGGAGGAGCTGGACGAGGAGTTGGCCGGCGAGGCGCGCGAGGAGCCGGAGAAGTAGGACGACCTGGACTTGCAAGGCGCCGGCATTGGCGGGGGCGGGGGCGGGGGCGGCGGAGGCGCGGGAGGAGGGACAATCGACAGCCCGGGGACCACGACCGCGTTGGTCGCCGCATCGGAGCGGCGGTCGGAGTTCTCCGACGAAACCGACGACGAGCAGTCATCACAGCTGTCAGGGTCCCGGCGACGGCACCTCTTGGCCTCCGCTAGCTCCTCCTCCAACTGAACCACCCGCTGCTGGCTGCTCCTGGCGGCGTCGACGGCGGCGTCGAGCTCAGCGCGGAGTCTCGCGTTCTCGTCCCGGAGCCTCGCCAGCGCGTCGCGGCATCGGCCGAGGTCGCTGCTCTTGGCGGCGAGCTCGGTCTCGAGGAACGGCACGATGGCGACGGTCTCCTTGAGGATCTTGTGCTCCAGCAGCTCGGTGCGGAGCCGGGACTCCCGCTCCCGGAGCTCCTCGACGAGGCGCGCGAGGTCGGCGACGGCAGCGGGGGCCGGCTCGGGCGGCCCCCCTTGAGCCGCCGCGCGCGCCGGCTGCACCTGCGCGGACGAGCGCGGGAAGTAGCGCGAGAACGGCCCGCCCCCGCCGCCGCCCTTGGACACGGACCCGGGCGGCGGCGCCGGCGAGCCGGAGGACCGGCGCCGCGGCGTCTGCGTCTCCGGTTGCCCCCCTGCTGCTGACCCGGGCAGCTGCAGCGGCGCACAAGGCGCCGGGGTCTTGCGCGAGGAGGAGGTGGAGGTGGAGGTGGTGGAGGAGGCGGCGGCCCCGGGCTTGGGCGTGGCCGGGCTCCGCTGGAAGCCCATGGCCGCCTTGACGCGGCCGGCCACCATGGCTGCTGGCTTCTGCTGCTTCGGCGGCCGTGGAATACGAAATGGACGCCTAGGATTGCGCCACGGGCATGGCCGTGCCCTGCTTCTGCTTGCGTGCGCTCGTCGTGGCGTGGTGTGGTCGTCGGTGTTGTAGGATTGTAGGCTTTTTGGCGTGGGGTTGGGTTGGGTTGGGTCTGGGATTTTAAAAGAGAGAGGGGTTGGAGTGGGGCACGGCGTTCGAGGAACGGTGTTTGGTTTGGTCTGCTGGTGCTGCTGGGAGTGAGACTGAAGCTGGAGTGATGAATGCTGCTGATAGTGGAGCCGTGGAGTGCGGTAAAATACTCTAGTACTCGTTATATGAACGTTGGAGGGGAAAGGCGTCGGCACCCCACGTCGGCACCGGCACGGGCACGAGATCGGTAGCACCGGACCCAGACAATCCACAACTGCATCAGCTTTGCATGTTCTGAATCTGGAAACCTCCTCCTTTTTTGACCCACTGCTTCCTCTCCTCAGTTCCTTTATCTATCGTGTTTACTGTATTTAATCGTCCCTTTAACCGATGCCCTTTCTTTCTCTGGCTTTCTTGCTGCTGTTGGTTCAGATGGAATCAGAATGCCCAATCCGAAGATTTGAAATTGTTCGGTCGAGCTTGTGTGCAATCGCATTCATGCTGATGACGCACACGCGCGGCGGCACGGGGCCGGTGTACTACGGTACTAGTATGGTAGGGTAACTGCCACCGTGCATAAGCGTAAGGCCTTGTTTAGATGCCCAAGTTTGGACATCTAAACTTGAGATTTTTTCCTGTTACGTACTGTAGCAATTTTGTTTTTATTTGCTAATAATTGTCCAAACATTAATTAATTAGGCTTAAAATGTTCGTCTCGTAAAGTATAATAAAACTGTGCAATAAATTTTTAATTTTATCTACATTTAGTACTCCATGTATTTGCCGATATTTTAATATGATAGGGAATAGAAATTCTATATAGTAAAATTTGGGAGTGAATTTAAGAATCTAAACAAAGCCTAAGAAGAGTTAAAGCCCAAGCATGGCAGGCACTACTTCGAGAGAGACTGTGTACATCGCATATGTGACGACGAGATCCCAGTGAGAGTGACGTGTCTGAATCGTTCGGTTGGAGACTTTCTTCCTCCTCGCTTCTAGGCAGCGATTGGAATTGGAGCCAGCCAGAGGCCCAAAGCCAAGCCAAAAAGCGTGCGTGCGTGTGCCAATGCGCCATTCTTTGCTTGTCCGTACCAAGGCACGGTGCAGGACCACGGAGGAGATGCAGGCACGGTGAGCGGTGGCGCGTCACTGTAGCTATGTCGAGCTGGGCCTGGGCGTGCCTCCATGCAGATGCAGGCAGGCAACGCACCCAGCTCTGCTCCAGGTGCGCGTCCGCCATGCATGCCATGCACTGTTGACAGGTACAGCGCTCCTACTCCTACTGGCCGGGACGGCTGGTTTCAAATTGTACGTGCTCGAGTCCAAGCGCAGCGTTGGCCGGAGTAATGGCACTGCACGGCACGGCAGGCCAGGGCAGCGCGAGAACGCCGCGCCAAGGAAATAAATGGGAGCGAGCTGCTACGACTAAAAGTGCTCCCCCTCTCTCGCAAATAATCGTTTATTTTAATTTTACACTTCTGTTTGACCGAAATAATAAAATAAATAAATAATTATAAAATACCTAAAATAATAAAATAAATTATAATAAAATAAATACTATTTATTAATTTTTTTAATAGCAAACAGTAATATAAAAATTAAAATATATAATTATTTATGAGACGGACAGAGCAGTAGCAGCGACCGTTACCGTTGCCGGCACGCACACCGTTGCTCTGCGGTGGTTCCGGCCGGCGGAGCGGCCAACGCACGCACGCGGCACGCTCTCGCGCGGTCGCCGCGCTGATCTCACGTGACGAGATAGATTATATGAGTAGCAATAGATCTTTGCATCCTGTGCAGACAAGAAGATCCATCATTAGCAACGGTGGTTAAGGGAACGATGGAATGATTAGCAAGCAACGACCCACCAGGTAGATGGCGGCATGCATGGCGCCACGTCGTCGTCGGTTGTCAGGTCCCGCCACCCACGCACGGCGACACACACGACCTACCGTACGTGTACGCCATGGCATGTCAGGGTCTTGTTTAGTGTCCAATTTTACCACTAAATTTATTACGTAGAATTTTAATTTTTCGTCATATTAAAATATCGGTACATGCATGAAGTACTAAATGTAGATGAAATTAAAAACTAATTATATAATTTTATTGTACTTTACGAGACGAACATTTTGAATTTAATTAATCAAAATTTAGATAATTTTTATCAAATATAAACGAAATGCTATAGCACGCTGATACGTAGAATATCAATTTGGCAAGGAACTAAACAAGCACAAGTCTCTAGTGCTAGTGCTCTGCTGACTCACTGGCCCCAGACTCCGAGCGGTTCCTCGGCAGCGAGCAATCCCCACAGAGCAATCAATCGATGGGGATCACTCGATTCACTGATAAACCCAGTGGTTTCGGGCAGAGACCAGAGTACACCAGACGAGAATGATGGCATCCCACTACGGCCACGCGCGACGAGGGCCCGGTCAGCCGTTGTCCCTCATCACTTCATAGCTGATTTACTCAGGCCTTGTTCGGGTGCGTAAAAAATTTATATTTAGTAATTATTATCTAATTATAACCTAACTAGATTTAAAAGATTTATATTATAATTTATAAGCGAAATTTATAATTAGTTATTTTTTTATATATATTTAATGCTTCATACAAGTGTCTAAAGATTAATGTAATAGAGAGAGAGTAAAAAAACTAATAATTTTGCTAACAACAGACAAGGCCTCACTCTCGGCTCCGAGCACTTGTTACCTTGCGAGTGTGTGTCGTGTCGTGGTGCAGCAGAGCGCTGGCAGCTTCTGTCGGCGACGACTCGCGGCTTGTGTTCGCATGGGTTGTTCTTGTGCTCACTTGCTCTCTCACGACGACTCGCGCGGCTACATATATGGAAGCATTATATTTTGGACGAGACAGAGTACGCTCACGTAGTTAGGTGGATACAGTAGCATAGAAAAAAAAGTGTTTTTAATTGCTTGATCGGTTGTTGAGACAGATATAGTAGAATTATATCTTGTTTGTAACGACTCTGTGAAGATGTTTATCTACATATACAAGATATAGAAATTCTCTTCGACTAAGAGTGAGACGTGGATTGGCATGAGAGATGTATAGCCACGATGACCAGTGAAATTCATTTTGACCAAATCCACCACCATGGCTAACTAACCACTTAGGATCTATTTGGATCCAATAGCAGTATAAATAAATTAGTTAGATAAATTTTAGCAGGAGAAGATTGTTTGAATCCTCTTACTATAGCTGGTTGGTCAACAAGTTGAAGGTGTATATGAACTATTAACACGTATTAGCAACTCTAAACCTATTAATATAATAACTTAGTAGCCCTTCAGCTAATAAATTAGCTAGATAATAGGTAACAACTTCTGCTTTTTGGCTACATAAATTTTAGCACGAGATTGTTTGCATCCTCTTACTATATCTGGCTCGACAACGAGTTGAAGGCGTATATGAACTACTTACACGTATTAGCAACTCTAAACCTGCTAATATGGCTTAGTAGACCTTCAGCTAATAATTAGAATGTTTATTAGCAGATTTGGTTTGATCCACTAAATAAAACTAATTTTAGCTGCAACTACCTCCATTCTTTTTTATATTGCGCACACACATCTCAATATTCAAACTTCAAATCTTATAGTAGTTATAATAATATAAATTTGATATAGTTAGATTTTAATAATTCAATCTACTATTTAATTATCATAAGTTTATATGTATAAATGATATAGTACACTCTATAAATAAACGGTCAAAGTGTATTTTACAAGACCCTGTCATATCAGATTGTGTCTCATAAAAGAGAATGGAGGAAATAATTTTTTGTGCCAAATAGATCCGAACTTATTTCTACATCCATTTAAACACGAATTACACGAGTCCACTTATGTAGGATGGGAAAAAAAATCCACATAACAAAGACGACACCCCCCCCCCCCCCCGCCCCCCCTCCTCCCTATGCGTCATCAAGCACGCATCATCGCGAGACCGGATACCGAAGCTGCCGTGCTGTGCTAATTCCGGTCGCCGGCGGAGCAATTATCAGCCGCATTTACATCACAGAGAATGTTTTGGGCAGTCAGGGAGAGGGAGCGACGCTTTGGCCGAACGTTACGGATTATATCGGCGAGGGAAAGTGAGTAGCATGGACGCAAAGGATCTCATGAGATCGAGAGCACTATCTAGCCTTTGTCTTCATGCTGAAATGGGCAACGAGATATTCGATCCATGGAAACGCCGGTTGGTGAAAGTGATTACCCTTTCGCGTGTTGGCCACTCTAAGCAACCAAATTCCGCTCCAATCAATTGGATGTGCAATTTTTGGTCGATGCCAAATTTGGTAGTTTTCAGTTTTGTTTTTATATATGAGCTCTATATATAATACACTCAAAGAAACCACAATTCAAGTCACTCAGAAGTTGTTCAGTTCCCGGGTCATCTTCTAGATTTAACTTTTGCACTATGTTGTACATCTGATTGCGTCTAGTTCATAGTTGCATTTCCCCCTAATACATAGCTACAAGAGCCTTAAGAAGCCTTTATCTTCATGTTGAGATGGTAAGATGTAGAACACATTGAATGGAGTGGAGAAGCAGGGTGAGGGAGTGGCATTGACATATGTAGTGGTTCACATATGTTTTCTAGGTGTGCCAAGCTAGATATTAGTGTCTTATTTAGATAGTTCTTGTATATGCATGCAATCATTATTCCCATACAGGTTCCTTGTGGTCTTCTTGTTTTTCTTACTGTTGCAAAAATTCAATTATAACAATAACTAAGGTTCTGTTTGATCTCAGTGCTATAGTTTAGTATTTTTAGCACTGAGATCCAAATAGGAGTACTAAAAGGGTACCCAAAGCCTAGAATGTGGGCTAAAAACTTTAGCACCAAATAGTACTCTAAAAACTTTAGCCTTTAGTGCTAAAGTTTAGCACATGGCAATGGATCTAAACACTCCCTAAATTGTGCAGTAGTATCTTTTTCCACTAGCATGTATTGGAGTATTCATTTATCCATCTTTTATATCCTTTCATCAGTCTAAACCTTCACTATTAATAAATAGGATCAATGTAGCAGTTTTTAGTTATAGATTGAAAGATTATTATTTTTTGCTTATACTTATTAAGAGCAACTCCAAAAGCTTGACTAAAATTGCCTTTATGGAGCCATCAGATTAAAGAAAACTTAGCTAAAATTATTAGCCAAATTTCATTGTTTTAAGCATTTTGTTAAATAAAAAAAACTCTTACAAAAAGAGGTCCCCAGTAGTCTTGCTATTTTTAAAAAATCATATAGCAAGTGCCTGTGGTTGGCTATATATGGCCACCCCCACCCAAATTCAAGAGATAGCCAGCTTTTATTTTACAAAGTTAGATAACATATGTGTTGAAGCCAAGTTTTTTTGCTATGCAAATTATTTAGGCAACAGCTAGGGAGTTCCCTACCTAATTTTTCTTAAATAAAACAAGGATACGCACTAAGGGTCAAAAGAAATTTGTTATAGGTTCAGTGTAGCTTCATAAGAAAAAATATTCCATCTTTGAGAAAATTATATCCATTCAAGAGAAAATGTTTCAATATTAATGAGAAAAA
The DNA here is from genome assembly GCA_023333625.1 of Bothriochloa decipiens. Classification (NCBI taxonomy): domain Eukaryota; kingdom Viridiplantae; phylum Streptophyta; class Magnoliopsida; order Poales; family Poaceae; genus Bothriochloa; species Bothriochloa decipiens. Next base: position 45,819,404 of record CM041639.1, read on the forward strand.
GAATATCTACCATAATAAAATATGTTCCCTTTGCTTATTTATAATACTCCAACAAATATTATTGCAGTGATTTAAAACCAATGTTCCTCCATACATCGGCAAGTTCCGTAAATAAAAAGAACACAAATACATATCGTAGGAAGATTACAGAAAAAATAAAAAGTCAAGAAATACAAAATGTATATGAAGAATAATAAATTAATAAAACTAATAATAAAAAGAAATAAAATAAAGACATAAGAAAATTCTTTTGCCGGGCTTGATGCCAAGTCCGATCAGGACTGCCGGGCCCCTCGTTACCGTGGGTTCATAAATACAACCACTTGTTATCTGATCTCACGAAGTAACGAACCCTAGGTCAGATCAGAATTCTTCGATCGGCGCGCGGCCGGGAGCACACACAAGTCGTCCGTTTTCGGAGTAGAGGGTGACCACGGAGATGCCGTCGTCGGAGGAGAGGGTGACCTCGGAGGTCGATGTGGATCCGCAGAAACTCGCCGCCAGCCGCAAGAAGCTCAGGAATAACCTTATAACCATCGGCGTCCTACTCTCGCTTATTATCGTGGCCTTGCTGTGCAGCTTCCTCATGGCCTGTCCCAATACCACAAGGATACCCTGTGGCAGTTCGCGGCCGAGATGTTCATCGTGACAGCAATCTTCATCGGTTACGAGTTGTGCTGCCCAAAGACTGAGGAACCAAAGCCGCCTCTGACCGGTTTCGAGTTATGCTAAACCTAAGCTGAGCCCTTGTTGTCAGTTGTGTGTGTATATGTTACTAGTAGAACTTAGCAAATTGTAATGGCACAACCGATGTTGACCTTTTGCGATGAGATGAATCTCGTCTTCTTTTTTTTCTTTTGGCCCGACAAGTTACTGTCTTTTCTAATTTACGCAATAGCTGTGGCTACTGAGACACTGATTTCTTGCAGCATTGATGCCACCACAACAAGAATAGTCAAGCTATTAGAGTTGCTCTAATATATTGATACATACTAAATTTTTATTTAGATATTTTCAAGCGTATGGAGATCAAATTATCATTTTTTATAAACTTTAATTTTTACTTTAATATTTATATTTACAAGGACTATTTATTTGAGGATTTTATTCTAAAAATAATTTGGAGATCAAATTAATTTTCATATTTTATTTTGAATTTTACCTTTACTAATCCGAGTTGGTCCAGCCGGGCCAGCAAAAGAAGAAATTGAAGCATTGTTTTTTTGTGTGTGTGCCCAAATCCACTAACAGCGCACACACCGTAGGCCCAAGAAAGGCCTTGGCCTGGGTCCTGCCTCATGGAAGGTTTTCAGAGGATTTGGCCCAACAAAGCCCACGGCCTAGGTCCTGCCTCATGAAAGGTTTTCAGATGATTTGGCCCAAGAAAGCCCTCGGCCCGGGTCCTGCCTCATGGTCTCCATGTTGTCCGTGGTTGTAGCCTCGCCGGAGGGAAGGAAGGTGACGCCATTCTCGGCGGCTTGCTGAGGAAATTCATCGAAGGTTGCATGTACTGATGTAGGTAGCTTTTATCTGTCTTTCAATATCGCACGTACGACAAAGTTAACACGACGGCATCGGTCTCAGCTTCAATTCAGAAAAAAAAACACGATCGGAGAGGGACGAGGCCCAAGCACCGTATTTCATTAAGTAGAGAAGAATCCATTGCAATCTCCCCGATCGCGCGCAAAAAAAAAACCCACCCAGGAGAATTTTTTTCACGCTAGCTTGAAACTTGCTCTCACGGTGATTCAAACTCAAGACCTAGAAGGCGTTGCGAGAGTGTAAAGCTCAGGTGGGGTAACCAGTTGAACCCAACATCCTTTGGCTCTCTGCTTCAATTTATGTCGTGGTACGGTATACTCCCTCCGTCCGGAATTAGCCAACATATATGATTCAAAAATTTTCCAGGAATGTTGGTAAATATAAACTGCCACGTCATCTGAATAGGGGGTCTTTTCACCGTGTTGAGCCAACTACAACAATAAAAAAAAGAAAAAAAATACTACACGGCACTTATCCCTGCTCTTCAGGCGGTTGTTCATTGAGGTCAGGTAATAGCTGTCCACTGCCTTGATCTGCTACTATATTTAGATCTATGGCCATGGTTGAAGAGGAAATGAATTGTAGACTGAGGAAGATGGAGTGGATTGCATGGTGAGGAGTTTGGGTCAGTTGGAGCAAGTGGATACCTCACGAGCAGGTGAAGTCTTTTGTAGTGGGGGCAAATGGCGCGTGGTTCAAATTTGAATTTCCAGGGGAGTGGAGTGGCGCGGTGGCGCCTGAGACGTCCTAGAAGTTTCTGTAATGTTCTGTAATGACCCTTTGTTTGTTGTCGTGTGCTATTATGATGCCACGTGTTTCTCAGATGCTATATGAAGTTTTTGGCTACACTTGCGGTGGGTTTATTTTATTTGCATGAGCACTGTTACTGTCAGAATTGCAAAGATGCCAGACCCTTTACATAGGGGTATTTTAGTAATTTCATAGCTGGACTAAGTTGGCCCGTTCGAACCTATACGTAGGCTTAATTCCGGACGGAGGGAGTATGTAGGAGTAGAGTTTAATCTTCTGGTGGTGTCAAACCGGCGCGATATGGTAGAGACCCTAGCCGTAGATTTCCCGTCCCAAATGGGCAATGGACAATGATGCCGTCATATATCCTAGTGTAGTCCCATAAACTCACAAAAGCTTGGTGACCCAGCTGCTAGGAGGTTGCCTCGTTTTTTCGGATGGAGACGATTCAGCTTGCTTAGCCCAACCTAAGAAGTACTATCGGATGGAGACGATTCAGCTTGCTTAGCCCAACCTAAGAAGTACTATCGGCCCCTAAGTTCAGGTCCCTTCCAAGCATCCCGTTTGTAGCACGGCACTGTAGTAGTGTAGTTCATTCGTGCTAGTGCAGTTTTTACTTTTAGGGTAGGTAATCTATGTCGTTAGTATGGGCTGTATATTTTCACAGCAAGCAAACACAACCTTATAACTAGGATAATATCGGTAGGGCGAGCATGTGTCTGCTCGAAATATAGTCATATATGTCTGTTCGAAAAAAAGAGACAGGATATATAAGCTAGGATCGATGCTAGATATCCATCCAAGTCATATTCTTTCTAAAAATAAACTAGGAATTAGAAAAATATTCCAAACTATATAGGACTCAGTTCTATGTTACGCCGTTGCCGACCGTTCCTGACCAGGAATGTGGTTCCGACATTATAGAAAATACAGAAGAAATGACAGGCGAGGAATTATGATTCTGGCTAGGAATTATGATAACCGAACGAGGACTATCGAGAACAAACAAATAGAACTGTGTATAAGTCAAAAGATCGATACGATCGTGGTTTGTACTTGAAGTAAATCCTATGATCTCCAGTACGCGGACACCATCAGTAATTAACCTGCTCGCGTCGTGTCAGATGTGGGTGCATGCAGTTTGCATTGCATAGCCGTGGCACTTTCACGCGTTGTACTGTGGGTGTGGCGTGACCGGGACACGCAGCGTGCGCCACTTCACCTTCCCAGTTTGGGGAAGCACCAGCAACCGAAGCTTGTACGTTCCATCACGCAGTCCCAGCACGGTGCATGTCACGCCTTTGCCGTTTGCAATCCCCATCACCAGAAGCAAACCCAAGCAAGCTACCATCACTGTACTGTGTCTGTTCTCCATATATAGATAACCACGCTGAGCAAGCTTGATCATCATCACAAGGAGCACACCGGCAAGGCAACATGTCCCAGCACGGCGGCCTCGGCGACACGGCCCGGCGGTGGCGCGAGCTCCACGGCGTCGGCGGTGTAAACAGCGGCTGGGCGGGGATGCTGGATCCGCTGGACCTGGACCTGCGCCGCACCGTGCTTCGGTACGGCGAGATGGCGCAGGCGACGTACGACGCCTTCAACCGGGAGCGGGCGTCGCCGCACGCGGGGCTGTCGCGCTTCGCCAGGGCGCGCTTCTTCGACCGGGTGCGGCTGCCGGCGCACGCCGCCGCGTACCGGGTCACCAGGTTCCTCTACGCCACGTCGTCGGTGGCCGTGCCGGAGGCCTTCATCCTCAGGTCCGTGTCCAGGTCGCGCCGCTGCAGGGAGTCCAACTGGATCGGCTACGTCGCGGTGGCCACCGACGAGGGGAGGGACGCGCTGGGCCGCCGCGACGTCGTCGTCGTGTGGCGCGGCACCATGCAGAAGCTCGAGTGGGCCGACGACCTCGAGTTCCCCATGGTGCCGGCCAGAGGCCTCCTCGGGGATGATGAACACTGCGACGCCATGGTGCACCGCGGATGGCTGTCCATGTACACCTCCGTCGACCTGGCGTCCAGCCACAACCGGGACAGCGCACGGCACCAGGCGCTGAGCGAGGTGCGGAGGCTGGTGGACACGTACGGCGACGAGGATCTCAGCATCACCGTGACGGGCCACAGCCTCGGCGCGGCGCTCGCCACGCTCAACGCGTTCGACATCGCCGCCAACGGCTACAACGTGTCGTCGTCGACGGGCGCCTGCTGCCCGGTGACCGCGTTCGCGTTCGCCAGCCCGCGCGTCGGCGGCGGCGGATTCAAGAAGCGGTTCGACGCCGTCCCGGGGCTGCGGCTCCTGCGCGTCCGCAACGCCCGCGACGTGGTGCCCAGGTACCCGATCGTGTTCTACCACGACGTCGGCGCGGAGCTCGCGATCGACACGGGGTTGTCGCCGTACCTCAAAGGCCCCGGGCGCGAGCAGACCTGGCACAACCTCGAGGTGTACCTGCACGGCGTGGCGGGCACGCGGGGCGCGCGCGGAGGGTTCGAGCTCGCCGTGGCGCGGGACGTGGCGCTCGTGAACAAGCTGTACGATGTGCTGCGGGACGACTATGGGGTGCCGCCCGGGTGGTGGGTGCCGCTCAACAGGGGAATGGTGGAGGACGCCGGCGGGCGCTGGAGCTTGATGGACTGCGAGGAGGACGAGGAAGATGAGTAGACAGCAGACGGAATAAACTCTTGGCATGCTGGCACCAGACATCGATCGGTAGCTCTGTGTGTGTGTGTGTTTCGTTTGTGCATGATTATTAGATGACGTGGAAATGACTTATACACCGATTGACAAGTCAATTGGTTATGGGGATTGTTATATATGGCATTTAAAAGCAACTAAAAAATGATTTTATGTCGTGAATCATGTTTTCTACTTGATGAAGCATTTTTTCCTTTTCAGATTATAGAACGTTTTTGTTATCACAATACAATGCAGACATTCATATATGTATGTACGTTCTCTTTATTAACATCTTCGAATGACATAAGTTGAGCCGACAGATCTTGATATTCACTTCTTTACTCTTTCGTATTGGAACTTTGTCTTACTTTTTTTTAGGGAAACTTTTTTTACTAAGAACGGCTACATGTTAAAGTAAAAAAATAAATGTTCCATGAAGATTCGCTAATGTGCCTGCTGATAGTCGCATAGGTCTAGTATGATCATACACCTGCTGATAGTCGCATAAGTCGCTTTTAACTTTTGTATAAGTATATACGCTTGCACCTACTATCGTGCATACATGTACATAATCTATCCTTATGAGGGTCTTCAAATGACTCAACCTGAGCCGACTTATCTCAATATTTACCGCATGCACTTAATGCATAAATTTTTTACGAACTATGAAAAAAATAAAAACTTCATGCACTTAATGTTGAATACATTTTGTGTTTTGATTCTGAGTTATTTTCAAATAATTAATAATCATATATACTCCTATTTCTGAGAAAACTGCTAAAAAGTTAGATATTTGGAACGGATCTTCCATGTCTATTGTTGGCAGAGCCACTCTCATTACAGCTAGCCTGAATAATGCACCTACTTATCATATGTCTATCTATCTGTTGCCCAAGACCATTGTGAAGGGGCTGGACAAGATGAGAAGGATTTTTTTCTAGCAGGGAGGTCATACCAAATGTAAATATCAGTTAATAAGATGCATCATCTGCAAGAGCAAAAAGAGAGGTGGGCTATGAATCAAGGATGTAAGACTCACGGTTTGCTTTGCAAGTTGTGGTGGAAGCTAGAAAAAGAACAAGGCCTTTGGCAAGATATCATTGCCTTTAAATATCTGAAAAAGAATACAATTTTTTTCAGTCAAACACAAGCAACAGATTCACCTATATGGAGTGATCTTCTCAAAGTGAAAAATATATATCTGCAGGGAAGGAAAGTGGGGGTGAAAAATGGGGAAAACACACTAGTCTGGCAGGACACTTGGTTGTATGACAAACCTATGTACTCAATCCTCCCTGACCATTTCAAACTCTGCAATCAACAGTTCATTACTGTTGCACAACTAATCAGAGGAGAAAAGGAGATCACCTTTCGTAGGTGGTTGACTCCTAAAACGAGTGTAGCATGGGAAAAGACTCTAGGTGATATTATCCAAGTACATCTAAACACTGAGCAGGATACAGTGCTCTGGAGATTAGGGAACAAAGGTAAATTCACTGTTAAGTCAATTTATGATGCTCTAACACAAGTTGAAAATGGCCATTCTTTGAAATACATATGGAAGGGAAGGATTCCTCCCAAATAAAAATCTTCCTATTGTTGGTTGCAAATAATACAATTCTTACTAAAGACAACAACATGATCATAAAGCAATGGAAGGGAGATCCCTCTTGCTACTTCTGCACTCAGCATGAGACTGTGAACCATTTGCTTTTCTCTTGCCCATCTGCCAAATGTGTTTGGGCTACATTTGCTATTACTCTGGGTACCAGTGACATCCCTACTTATTCAACTAATGTTGGCCTTGGTGCCACAAGTGGTTGAAGAATGCTAAACAGTTCTATGCAATTGGAATAGCTACAATATGTTGGGCCATATGGAAAATGAGAGACAAAATTTGTTTTGAAGGCAAAAAATACAACAACCCTTTATCCATTGTGAGTCATGCTTGTGCTCTGATGAAAAACTGGGCAGGGCAGTTGAAAACCGACGACAAAGAGCTGATGATTCAAACTGTGGACGCCATGTACAAGATTGCTGTGAAGCTCCCGGAGAATCAATATCTGCAACCGCTACCTGCCCTGACCAATGTCAATGTCGAAGATGGCGACGATGCGATCAACAATGGGAACTAATTGCGAAGCTTTGTTGCAATTATCACATGTTTTCTGTCATGTATCTGTCATTCCCAAAACTGTTTGTACGCTCGTTATGCCGGAGCCCCCGGTGGCGATGAACCCATGTGCTCTTGCTGTTAGGGTGCAGATATCTTCGTCTTATGCTATCTAGCCTGCTTAGTCCTGCTCGTCTTGCATGTCTTGTAATGCTGTCTAAACTGTCCCATGGATGCTTTATTTGTATTTCCGTTATGATCAGTAATGGAAATGGGATCGATCCCTCGTTCGAAAAAATATATACTCCTATTTGAAGATTTTTGAAGCGGCAAGCCCGAACAAATCCGTTGTTAAAAGAAAATCAGCCTGTTACTATATATGACGCGTCCGCGCACATCAACGCGCTTGTTCAGTGCCGTCGTCTACGATAGGAAGAATCAGCCAAGAATCATGACACCATGCATGCATACATGAGACACAATCACAATCACAGGATGGTTTATAAATTTATTTATAAATAATTGACCTGATCGACTCCTCGTCACAATATAATCTCCGGTAGAGTGAGACTGTAAGAGCCGAGAAGGAGAAGAGGTGATAACGTTGGGATAAAAGGCACACAAAAAGCACAATTAATCCCTCAATTTGTGACAAATCATGAGGATAACATCTACCACCAGATATGCAGCGAAAATAATCAACTTCGACACAATGATTTCATGAAAAACCTCCTCAAGGTGAGAAGTAAAAACCACGGGACCAATCCTCAAACCAACTGACCAGATCGAAGTACTCTAAGGAGGAACAAGCTCACCAAGTATAGCACCAATCCAACCACGTTTGAGCCTCCAATATATCACCGGCTTGGAGATGACTAGTTCAGAGTTGAGAAAACTGGATAGAATTCTCCTATCCCGTTCTTCCTATTTTCTCTCTTGTTGTGATGTGTGCTTCTGCTCTCTCTCTACTCTCACAGCAGCAACCACGTTCTCATATGATGCATATCCCTAAATGGGGGCTAGAGTTTCCCCTATTTTATTCATTCCAAGAATTATTCTCAACCGTTGATTCAACCGAGATCGACGGTGCACAAGAACTAGGCTTGTGGCTATTTTGGGCTGCATTGCTGGGCTCAAATGTCATCCTTAATGTGGAGGGATAGCCCAATAAAGTTTAGAATTGCTTGAACACACTTAGTACTTGATCTTTGGACTTCAAGGGAAAAGCCTAAACCTTTCTTAGAGAAGTCATCAATGAAAGTGACAAAATACTTAGCACCACCCATTGATCTTACTGACATCTTGCAAACATCAGAATGAACCAAGTCCAATAACCCCAGCTTCTTGTGAGGAGGTAGACCCTTGAAAGCAACCCTGTGCTACTTCCCAACTAGGTAATATGTACACTTTTTTAAACGCGCACTCTTTACCCCTTCTAACTCATGTGCCCAAGTCTCTTGTGCCATAGAACACAAGGATCTTCTTTCTCTAATGCATTGACAGAAACACTAGAGAGGTTAGCAATAACATGGTACAAAATTAAAACTTAGTTACCTTTTACAACTATCAAGTTGCCCTTGGTGAGCTTGTACTTTCCATCTCCAAATTTATTAGAGTACCCATCATTATCAAGCAATCCAACTGAAATAATGTTGAGCCGAAGCGCCTCAACATGCCTCATAGACTTGAGGACCAATTTGGTACCATTTGCAGTCACTAAATGCACATCTCCCTTTCCAACAATTGCAGTTTTGTCATTGTTGCCCATCTTCACAACGTCAAAATCACTTGCTATGTAGTTTGTGAAGTACTCTCTATGAGATGTAGCATGTATGGTAGCACCGCTGTCCGGTATCCAAATCATCTCATCACCATTCACATGGTGGATAGCTGCATCATTAGAAACTACAGTGATCCTCTCAACAGTGGAACAAGAACAACCATCATTACCTTCATCTGCAGTGACTATCATAATTCCTTCAACTACTGAAGTAATACAGCCACCATCACTGTCACTATCACTGTCTTGCTTCTGTTCTTACTGCTGTTTTTTTTACCCTTTTCCTTTTTCCACTTGCGGCAATGCCACTTTTTGTGTCCCTTCTCATGGCAGTGCCAGCACCCAACCTCAGCATTTCTACCTCTTGATTTGCTTCTACTTTCAACTCTACCTTTCTTCGGACCTCGGCTCTTACTTCTCTCTTTGACCCTGTAACTAACACTTCAGATTTAGAGGAGAAGCTATCCCTTTCAGCTAGCCTTTTGGTTTCCTCATTTATCACTTTGGTCTTGACAAGGTTCCAAGTGACAACACCATTACGGGCTGAATTACACAAAGTGACCTTCAAAGTCTCCCAGGAGTCTGGCAATGAGCCAAGTAATAGCAAGGCTGTAACCTCATCTTCAAATGAAATTCCCATAGAAGAAATCTGATTGATAATGCCCTAGAATGCATTCACATGATCAGCCACATGAGTACCATCCTAGTACCTCAAATTCATCAACTGCTTGATCAAGAACATTTTGTTTGCACCTTCCTTTCGGGCGTACAACTCCTCTAGCTTTTGCCATAATATACGTGCATGTGTCTCCTCAATGATATGGTTCAAAACATTGTCATCGACCCATTGTCGAATGAACCGACAAGCTTGACGATGAACAACCCACCATTTATCATTAGATTTATCATCTGGCTTTGGTTCAACAAACACTGGCTTCCAATACTCTTTCAAATAGAGTAAATCCTCCATCTTACCCTTCCAAGATTGATAATTTGTACCATTCAAAGAGATCATTCTACTGGTATTAGTTTCCATCTTCAACACAAGGCAAATCAGCAAGTAACCAAGTCTGAACACAATCTGAACCAAAGCTCTCGATACCACTCTGTTGGGATAAAAGGCACAAATAAAGCACAATTAATCCCTCAACTTATGATGAATCATGATGATAACATCTACACCAGATATGCAGTGAAAATAATCAATTACACATGCACAATCGACACAATAATTTACGTGGAAAACTTCCTCAAGGTGAGGAGTAAAAACCACGGGACCAACCGGTCCACTCCAAGCTTCCACTATAATCAACAAAGGGGTACAAGCAGGGGCGGATCTGCCAGGGGGGCTGGGAGGCTTTAGCCCCCCTACCCTGGCCACGCCAATGGAGCCCCCTTTTAGCCCCTCCTAAAAATTTTAGCCATGGCTGGAGGCATTCCCGTCGCTGGTGTGTGGTGACGGAGGTTGAAGACGACTAGACGAGCTGTGGCTTGAGGTTGGCCTTCTTCCTGGGCTTGTGTGTGCGGCTTGTGTGTGCTTTGTGTTTCAGTCATTAGCAGGACTAGTGGCCCAGCCCATAAGAGACCGGCCTTTTTTCCCTTCGTTTCTTGTTGTGTTGGTCACGGGAGCAGAGTCACTTGATGCCTCGAGTCGAGCGGGTAGGGGCGAGCGCCGAGTGGATGAGCGGCGCCACGCCAGCGCCCAACCCAGTGGCCAGCCAGTGAACAGAGGCGCCAGGGTCCCGATGGGCTCAAGTGACTCCGACGAGGGGCGACATGGCGAGCGGCGGCGACTCCGGCGAGTTGCAACACGACGAGCAGGCCGCTAGCACTCAGCCCGCCCAAATTTTTTTGCTAGATCCGCCACTAGGTACAAGAGTCTTCTCTAGAACATCTAGAAGATTACACTAACAGCAACACACCAACCACAATAACTAGTACACACTAGTAACAACTGCAACCCACCGGTTACACTTGGTTTCAGCTACAACCACAACTGAAACAGAGAAATCATGGAATCTGTACTCCTCGGTAATCAGTTCGTACCTCCCAAAATACAGCTTAACTATGCACAAGATTTGGTAGGTAAATAGATCCATGAGTCCCCTAACCACTGACCAAAAATCAGCTCAATCGGACATCGTTTGACCACCCAAACAGATCATCTACCAAAACTGCTCTGTCCTAAAACTACAGTGACCCGAACTGACAAAACCCCTCTCAAATCTGAACCTCTGCTCAACCAATCCTCAAACCAAGTGACCAGATCGAAGTACTTCCTCTTGAGCCAATCCAACCAAAAGTGAGGAACAAGACACCAAGTTTGGTGCCAATCCAACCACGCTTGAGTCTCCAATCACCGTCTTAGAGATGACCGGTTTAGAGTTGAGAAAACTGGACAGACTTCTCTCCTATTCTTGATCTTTTCTCTCTTGTTGTGATGTGTGTTTCTGCTCTCTCTCTCTCTACTCTCACAGACGTTGAATGGGGGCTAGGGTTTCCCTCTTTTATTCATTCCTAAATAGGGGCTAGGGTTTCCTCTCTTTTATTCATCCTAAGTATTATTCTCAACCGTTGATTCAACCGAGATCGACGGTGTACAAGAATTAGGCTTGTGGCTGTTTTGGACTGTATTACTGGGCTCCAATGTCATCTTCCGTGTGGAGGGATAGCCTACGACATGCATATCCATGTCGTATCAGCACTCATTATTCATATATATACTACAGTACATCGTGTGATCGGTATCTAGATAGACAGGTAGGAGTGTTGCGAGCACGTACGACATGCTGGCATGCGTCGTGCATGGCCGCGGGGAGCTAGAGCTCTGATCAGTGATCAGTACTCCTTGAAGTCCTTGAGCTCAAAGATCACGGGGCCGTCGGTGCCCTGGATCAATATGTTGTTCTTTTTGACCCACTAGTACGCGGGCACCGGGTACAGGGGCTTGAGCGCATCTTCCCCCTTGTTCACCAGCGCGATGTCGCGGTCCACCTCCAGCCTGAACCCTTCGGCGCTGATGCTCTGCTCGCCGGTCACGCATACGGCGTCGGCACTGATGCCCAGCACGCTGGCCGCGCCTCCGGCGCTGCCCTGCTCGCCGGCCACGCCGTGCAGGTAGCACTCGAGGCTGTGCAGCGTCCGGATCGTCCCGGGCTGCTTCAGGTACGGCGACCGCCCCGTGTCGATGGGCAGCTGCACGGCCACGTCCACGTACCCGAGCGGCGGGTAAGTTGGCACAACGTCGCCGGCATTCTTCACGTGGAGCGCCCCCAGGTCCGGGAACGACGCGAACGCCGTCTTGAAGTTGACGTCCCCGACGCGCGGGCTCGCGAACACAAACGCCGTCACGGGGCACGGCGGCTGCGAGGAGCCGGCCGGCTGCTTGTTCACGCTGTTGGCCACGACGTCCACGGCGTTGAGCGTCGCCAGTGACGCGCCCAGGCTGTGCCCGGTCACCGTGATGCTCGTCACCTCGTCCTTGTACAGTGCCATCAGCCTGCTCACCTCCGCAAGGACCTGCGCATGCAGCCATGCATCATATCTTTTTTTTTTTTTAGAAGACACCTTCCGGCGCAGCCATGCATCATATCATAATCATCCATCCGTGTGTTCGTGTTCGTCACCAAGCGCTGCACGGTACGTGATAAGCATGACGTGTTAGCAAGTTAAGAAGGTAGCACTTGCCTGGTCTCTGGCGCTGGTCTGGTTGAACTTGAAGTCCGGGTTACTGGACGTGTACACGGAGAGGAACCCCTGGTGCACCAAGGCGAGCGGGTTGGCGGCGGCCGCGGGGCCGAGCACGGGCGCGGCGGACACGGGCGTGAAGTCGAAGTCGTTGACCCACTCGAGGCTGTGCATGGTCCCGCGCCACGCGACGAGGATGTCGCGGCGGCCCAGCGCGGCGACGCCGGCGTCCGTGGCGACGGCGACGTACCCCATCCAGTTGGACTCTTTGCTCCATGGCTCCGGCAGCAGCTCCGGCTCCGGCAGCACCAGAAATGTCTCGGGCACGCCGGGGAGGGCCGACGTGGCGTAGATGAACTTGGTGACAGTGTATCTCTCGGCCGCTGCGACGCCCGACCTAGCCAGCAGGTCGGCTTTGCCGAACAAGCACGCGCCGCAGTGCGGCGACCGCCTTTGCTTGTTGAACCCGTCGTAGGTGGCCTGCGTGAGCTCGCCGTAGGTGATGATGTTCTTGCGCAGGTCGAGGTCCAGCGGGTCCAGCAGTCCGGACCATGAGTCCGCGCCCTGGAGCTCGCGCCACCGGCCGGCAATGCTTCCGGTCGTCGTCATCGCCTTTGGCTTGGCTACTAGCTTGGGTATAGCTTTCTAGCTAGAGTGTGGTTCAGTCTGCTTGCTGGCTGTGTTCGGTTTGCATTGCTCGTGGTGTATTTATACACGTCACTAGATATATAGACTGGATAGATGCGGGTCGAGTCGATGAGGTCGATGACAACGACATTACTATTTCTTTCTAAAATGCGGCTATCTCAGTGTGCTAAAAAAGGGGACTAAAATAATGTAGTACCGGTCTTTCCCGTGTGTTGCACGAGACTTTTCTTCAATAAACATGTAGCCCTCGCGCTGTGCTGGCAGCCAAAGCAAAAGTTACTAACTGGTTTCGCTAAGAACAATTTTAGCGTACAAGACTTTGATACTTGCATTATCATACACTATTTCTTTATATCAAATTTCTCCAACATTTAAGCTAACTAACATTTTTGTTAGAACATCTTCCTCATGAGTGGCCATTAGGAAGAAGTAATTGCTCTTACGTATAGAGCAGCCTCACATGTTATAGATGTAGCACAAGTGTGTGGCAACTCTAATGCACCTTCGTTGCTCAGCTTTGTCAACAGAAGAAACATTGCAGCCACAACCGTCAGGTCCGGACTGTAGAACCGAGCCTGTGACAGATCTATGGAGGAGCGACGGTGCCAGTCACGCGACAGATCTATGGAGGAGTGATGGTGGCAGTCATGCGAGAATATTTGCACGCCTGGGATCTTGTAACGCAGGTTCAGCTTAGCTCTAGAATCGGGAGTGGCGATAGGAAAGCTACACTGGCTCGAGGATAGGCGGAGAGGTCACGGGTTGGAAGCGGGGTAGCATTGCTATCTCTGCGACCAAGACACATAAACCGCTGACCACATCATCTTATCGTGCTCCTTTTCATGCCAAATTTGCTCGGGGTGCTCGGGGAACATCCTGGCCGTGCTCGAGGTTGACGTTTCACAGATCGGTAGTGACTCCCTTCTTACTTGGTGGAATATATGTGGCGGCTGCAATGGCACGAGGACAAGAGGAAGGACGCATACACGCTATTCGCGCTTGTGACATGGGAACTTTGAAATGAAAGGAATGTAACGCACTTCCGAACCAATGCTTTTACCATCTAACAGTCACTTTCCACTGTCAAGCACAACGCCGATCAGTGAATCAAATCTGGGCTGTTTAGTACACGAGTAGTCGTCTAGATGCAAAAACAAAGAGGAGAGATTGTGCTTATTTTCACCGACCAATGAAAACTTTGGCACATCATATAAAAGAACTTTCTTCTTAATATAAAGATATACAAACCTTTTGTGCATTCAAAAAAAGACATTTGCCAGTTGTCACGTTGTTTTTGGTTTTTGGTGAAGTTTATCTCTGACGACGTTGACATTTGGCACCCCAAATGGTATAGGTTTCAAGCGTGTAACATGAGTCTGAATAAATATAGGACGACGGAAGTATCCAGCTTAGATTTGCATGCTAATCTTCCTGGTTTACTTAGTCAGGAGGAGTTCTTAATTCCATGTCTACTTCCATCACAGTAGCACTGATAGAGACAGTGATATCAAATGTTCTGGGTTGCTCTGTTTGCTCTTGTTAGAGAAAATGTTCGATCTTGCTAATCCGACCGTAATACGTCTCATGACTGGCTTTTTTTTATAAAAAAATAGGAAGTATATATTGAAATTGAATATTGTTGTTTTAGAACATTATTGTTCGTAGGCTAGTATGAACAATAAAATAACATGACGCCGGACTAAAGCGTGTAACATGAGTGTCTGCAAACAAAGTGCACCGGCATGTGTGTTTGTAGGGATGATTATTTGTGTGTGTAATTTAAAAACAACAGAAATACGCCCAGAGCCGCATTGTCATTGTGTGCCTACCGCTTTGCCTGCGAGTTCTTAATTCCACAGCGTGTATCATCTCATAGAGTTGACAGGATAGAGACAGACAGTTCTTAATTCCACAGCGTGTATCATGCAGTGCACCGGTTTTTCTCAGGATGTAGAGATAACATTGATAGTTTGCAACAAAGACAAACCGATGCAAACGGGAAACGACCATATATACCCAAATTTGTTTCACGATGGATACAGTCTACCGTGCTACTGCTACATCTACAAAAGATATTTTTAAAGGAAAAAGTCTACTTTTTGTCCGTCAACTGTGGCAAAAGTCTATTTTTCGTCCCTGAATTTCAAAACCGGACAAAACACACAATTAACTTCTAAAACGGTGCAAATTTCGTCCAAGACCTGGTTATGAGTGGATTTGAAGGCGATTTTATTTTTATTTATTTTGGCTAAATTATTGAAAAATCATACTAAATCACATAAAAATGCTAAAATGAAAAATCTAACTTTTTTGGAATAAAAAATTTCGTCCAAGACCTGGTTACGAGTGGATTTGAAGGTGATTTTGTTTTTTATTTATTTTGACTAAATTATTAAAAAATCATAAAAAATCACATAAAAATCATAAAATGAAAAATCTAACTTTTTTGGAATCGATAAGTAGATCTACATAGTGAATATATAATATAGTATGCTTCAAAATAAAGTTTTTGCGGTAGCTTTTGATCTATGTTTTTATATAATTAATTACAATAATTCATAGCCATAATTAATCAGAATAAATGGCCATAGGATCTGAAGGACCGGATATAGCGATCAGAGGGGGATGAATGGGAGCCTCAAAAATTCTTTTGAATCTTTTGGTCCTCGGCTCAACAAAACACCCCAAGAAGCAATACACAAAACCGTGATGACCACGACCCTATTGATGAGGGTGGATGCTCCCTAAAAACACAACGGGTCACCACTAGAGCAGCGGAACAAGCGGTGAAGCAATCAGAGTTCAAATGCGCAAACTACGGAAAAAACATCTTGCTGCACAGAGCAATACCGGACATGTCCGATATGGGTTCAGCTTGCAAATCTCGGACATGTCTGACCTGGTTTCGGACAAGTCCGGTATTCCTGACAGCACAACGTGCTATCGGAGAAAATTCCAAAACCTCATCAAACGGTGTCCAAAAATTGTGAAAATTTACTCTAAGCTTCTAGACACCAAAGGAAAGTTCTCCACTTAATCTCAGCCCAAAACTCTAACAAAGTCAAACATTGAAAATACCGGACATGTCCGGGTTAGGGTAGGACTTGTCCGATATCAGCGGGCAGAATTCTGGAACAAACGAATCCAAGACCAAAACTGAATCAAAACTACTCAGATTGACTTGAAACTTGGCAGAAAGGTTCCTGGGGATGTTGAGAAGATTTCTTCAAGACATCAACACCCAATTTCAAGAGAATATTGAGAAATCATAAAGGGTTTAAAAAACGACCAAGAACTCGCCATGAACACAAAATCGTCCCGATCTACTTGCTCGTGAGGAATTAGCTCAAATCCTTCGGTCGGATTGATCCTCTCACGTCATAGCTCGAATCAATGCAAGAAAAATGGACTCAAACGGTGCCAAATCAAAGAAATTCGACCACGAGATTAGAGGGGAGAAAGGAGCTCGGGATGAACAGGTCAAGAACAACAAGAACACGAATTCATCACGAGAATCACTTGAAGATAAAAGCCCAGAGGGCATGAGCACACTAGGGGGTGCTCTTCCCACGAACAAATCACTACAAAGTTTGCAGTGGACCTCACACACTCAGAAAAACTAGAGACAGAGAAACCCTAGGATGAACAACTGGAATGGGAGAGGTGAGACTGATTGCAGGCAGTCCCTCTTGTTTATAGTCTTATTATACAATTCCACTTCTACCCCTAGATATTCTAAGAGAGAACCACCTAGCCAGGGGCATTATGATCCAACTCAAGTTTTCCTGATTCGACGGCCACCGCGCCTCCTTACCGGTAGCCTCGCTCCGAAGCAATCTCCCAGATGCCGCCACGTGCCGTCCGTCCGCATCGGGACCTCCGCCCGGGTTTTGAGGCCCAAACCTGTGAAACCTACCGCCGATGGTTTTAAGGACAAACCACCAAACCGCTCGCGAGTATCGTACCACGTACACATCCCCCGTCGATGGTTTTGAGGCCAAACCACCAAACCTTCACCGATGGTTTTTAGGACAAACCACCAAACCGTCCGTGAGTAGCGTAGCCCGTACGCGTCCCCCGCCGTGTACACTTGCGCTTGTCGATGTCCCAAGTGTCAGCCACCGCGGCTGGCCACCCGGCAGTCTGGTCCGTCAGTCCAAGCCTAGCATCCACCCTTCACCGCAACCGGTCCGTCAGCACGGCAAGCCCTACTTGACCTTCTCCCGACCGCTGCCACCGCATCCGGACTCCACACCTACACATCAAAAGCCAAGAGACATCGTTTTGACACCTAACCCTGTACCAGAGGATCAGTAGAACCATCGAACCAACCACACACCAAAGTATTAGCATGTTGACAATCGCTCATCACAACCACAAGGGTGCTCCACAATGGTTATGTAAAAATCATGTGTTCGCAATCTCTCCCTTGATGAGTGCATTGTCAACACCAACACAAAGCCATAGAAAACCCACTCAAGTGACCAAAAGCCAAAGAAAAGCTCGAAACGGGTCACTCACAATGAGCAAAGCAAAACCAACAACTTGGTTCCCAAAGACATGGGCAACGGTTCAATGCAACCAAGCAAAACAAGCTCAAAGCACCTGAAAGTGGCTAGACCTTCAATACAGAGGCAAACGGCTCGACACGTCTAGCAAAGCAAATGTGTAATTCCCCCTCAACAAGTGCATCAACCTCACAAGTGCACATGAATGCACACTCTGAATTTGTGGAATCATTCTCCCCCTTGTTGGCAAATGCACTTATCAAGCTCGCATAAAAGAAGCTCCCCCTCAAAACATGCTATGAGATGTACAATGCGAATGTACAAAGCTTCAGGAGTATAGCAAGTGTATTAAAAACATGCTCAAGTTGGTACGGCATATGTATTACAATAGGCGCAAGACAAGGCCAATGCTCAAACTGATCAAATAAAACGAAATATGAATCATAAGCATTTTTACCAAATTTAAGCATATCTCATAAAAGGTGTTCACCAAAGAGGATAGCACATAGCACATATAAGCAGGAGATCAAACTAGTGCTAACACATGTATACAAAAGTGAACTACCCCATATAACGATCATACATCATGTCTCAAGGAAGTACTTACTTCAACATTAATCAGAGTTTTACAGTGGATTACAAGATTATTTTTAGACATGTGTATGTGAGAGGATCAAAACTATCTGCCAAAAAATTATGTTATTTTTATCATGTTTTGCAACCACGCCGAGTTCATCCCTATGTGCAAGTGGAAAGCTGTCTCGTCACGAGTGGTTGAAGACTAGCACTACACTTCCCAAGTTCATCTCACTCGGAAGAATGAGAAGCAATCTCGTGACATTGCGGTGGGACAGTAAAGATCCAACTCCATAGCATTTTTATCATAACTTAGCTTAGACATCAAGTCTTAGCATAAAGATATTGAGGATCTGAGCTAAGTGTATGATTCAAGAAACATGAGACATAGCAATTAAAGCATACATATGAAAGCACATGGATCTCAACATACCCTACACATGCTAGTTGCCATCTCAAGGGTGAACAATTTTCCAAGTTTCATCAAGTCTTAAGCATGTTCACATTTTCAAAAACAGGCATAGCTCATAACATGTATCAAGATGATCAAAAGGAGCCTAAGCTACTATATAGCCATCATATATCCATAGATCATATCAACAAGAGCATAATCTTAATCAACAAGCTATACAAGCGAAGCTAAGCACATGATATATGATACATGATGATATGAAATGCAATATGATACAAAAGCAAAAACAAAAAGAAAGGCAAAAACTAGTGTACAAGATACAAAGCGACCCTCAACTAAAAAGGGAAGCACACTCCCAACTCCCCTCGCAAGCGTGCAAACTGGGTTTGGTCGAGGGGTTTGGTGAAGATGTAGGCTTTCTGGTTCTCGGTGCTAATGTGAATCAAGTCTATGGTGCCCTTCTCATAGTTGTCTCTCAGGAAGTGGTACCTCACCTCTATGTGCTTGGTTTTGGAATAAAGCACTGGGTTTTTGGCTACACTTATGGCACTGGTGCTATCACAGAAAAGAGGCACTCGAGTGAACTCTAAGCCAAAGTCTCTTAAGGCAGCCACTATCCAAAGCAGCTATGAACAGCAAGCAGCAGCAACAACATACTCAGCCTCACATGTGGATTGGGCAATAGAAGACTGGTTGCAAGAGGACCAAGAGACTAGAGAAGAACCCAAAAACTAACAAGTACCAGAAGTAGATTTTTGCTCAGTACGACAACCGACATAATCAGCATCTGAATAACCCAAGAGAGAAAGAGTGGAAGCAGTCGAGTACCAAAGACCGAACTCAAGAGTGAAGCAGAGGTACCTCATGATCCGCTTGACGGCTTGATGATGAGAGGTGCGCGGCGAAGACTGAAAGCGCGCACAAAGACAAATCGCGAACTGAATGTCAGGTCTTGTTGTCGTCAGGTACAACAACGACCCGATCATGCTGCGGTACTCTTTCTGGTCCACGGCTTCTCCCTCAACATCTTCATCCAAGGCAATGGTAGTCGCCATGGGCATCGAAAGAGGTTTGGCCTCGCCCATGTCGAACTTCTTCAGCAGGTCCTTAGTGTACTTGCCTTGGTGCACAAATGTCCCTTCTCAAGTTTGCTTGATTTGCAACCCGAGGAAGAAGGTCAACTCGCCCATCATGCTCATCTCAAACTCCCTGCTCATCAAATCAGAAAACCTTACCATAAGGACATGTGAAGAGCCACCAAAGATTATATCATTCACGTATATCTGCACGATGAGAATATCTTTGCCTTATTTGAGGAGAAACAAAGTCTTATTAATAGAGCCCATGGTAAAACCCTTCCCAAGCAAAAAAGACTTTAACCTAGCATACCATGCTCTCGGGGCTCGTTTGAGACCCATACAAGGCTTTATGGAGTTTGTAGACATATGGGTGCTTGGGATTTTCAAAGCCAGGGGGTTGTCTCACATACAGTTCCTCCTCTATGTACCCATTGAGAAAAGCACTCTTGATATCCATCTGATACAGCTTGAACCCTTTCGAAGCTGCAAAGGATAAAAGTATTCTAATGGCTTCTAAACAGGCAACAAGAGCAAAGGTTTCCTCAAAGTATATCCCCTCTTTCTGGCAAAACCCCTGAGCAACCAACCTAGCCTTGTTCCTAACTATCACCCCATCCTCACTCTGCTTTTTTTAAACACCCACTTGGTACCTATGGGATGACATTGTGGAGGTGGAGGAACTAGGACCCAAACTTGGTTTCTCTCAAAGTTCTCTAACTCCTCATGCATGGCATTGACCCAATCAGTGTTAGATAAAGCGTGTCCAATATCTTCGGGCTCAAAATCGGCAACAAAAGTAGAATGTATAAAATGAGAGATTTTATAGGACTTGTTGTGAGTGACACGCTGGTTGAGGTTACCGATCATGGTCTTAGGAGGATGGCGGTGCTGAATGTGTACAGGCACCGTTCTTGATGAAGTAGCCTCCCCCTTAACCATAGCTGGAGCTCCCTCAGGTGCAAGAGAAGGATACTGGTCGTCCATCCCCCATGAAGTCAAAGAAGAAGGATTGGGGCCACGAACTGATGTAGTTGTCACAGGGTCGACAGGGGCAGCCGACGGAGTTAGCTCGGGAGCACTCCAATCGGCATCATCCTGCTCCTCCTCCACAAAGATGCTTTCACCCATCTCCTGGTCACCTGCACGCTCAAAGACAGGAGAGGAACAAGGTGTGGTTTCGTCAAAGGTAACTTCACAAGTCTCCATGACGCGGTTAGTCTCAAGATTAAGTACTCTACATGCATGAGAGTGAGTAGCATAATCGAGAAAAATGCCGTCAGAAGACCGAGATTCAACCTTATCAAGATTACCTTGCTTGAGAATGAAGCACCGACACCCAAAGACTCTAAAGTAGCTCACCTTAGGAAGATGCCCAAACCGTAACTCATAAGAAGTTTTCTTTGTAAACGCTCGAAGGAAGATGCGATTTGAAACATAGCATGCTGTGTTGATCGCTTCAGCCCAAAAGCGCCTAGGAGTCCTATGCTCATTGAGCATTGTCCTGGCCATTTCCACAAGGGTCTGATTCTTGCGTTCAATAATCCCATTCTGCTGAGGCACATAAGGTGAAAAAAACTGATGCTTAATACTGAAAGACTTGCAAAAGGCTTCAAAATGAGAGTTCTTGAATTCAATGCCATTGTCACTGTGTATAACTCTTATGGAATTCTTGGGAAGTTTATTTTGCAGCCTAAGAACCAAATCCCACACATGGGAAAATGCCTCATCCTTGGACTCCATAAAAAGACCCAAGAATAGCGAAAAAAGTCATCCACGATCACAAGAACATACCACTTCCCACCATCCGACCGAACTCGAGCTGGACCTACAGTGTCCATGTGAAGAAGCTCGCTGGGTTGTTTGGTCATCACTTGGTTCACAGGGGAATGAGAAGTGGCTACCATCTTTCCATGATGACATGGGTGACAAACCAAATCCTTCTCGAACTTTAGCTTAGGCAATCCTCGGATTAGATCAAGAGAGCTCAACCTTGCAAGCAAGTCGAAGCTCAAATGACCAAGCCTCCTATGCCACTTCCAAAGCTCAGAAGAAGTGCCTGCCACCAAACATCGAGAGACGCAGAAAGAGCGAGAAAAAATAGCATGAAAGACAAGCCCAAAAGATACAATCGAACACAAAAGATCACCACGCGAATCAAGTATGCGAGAAAGACCCGGCTTAAAGCGCACTTCGAAACCATCTCTAAGGATTTGTGAAACCAAAAGGAGATTGAAATGCAAACTCAAAACTAAAGTAACATCCTTGAGCACAAAGTTCTCATTGAGCCTTACCGACCCATGAGAAAGGACCTTACCTTTACCATTGTCCCCAAATGTGATGTACTCCTTGGAAGTCATGGAACTGAGGCTGGAGAACCAATTTGAATTTCCGGTCATGTGGCGCGAACACCCAAAATCAACAAGCCATATGTTCTCCAAGCCTCCATGCTACATCAATAGAAAGACATGGGATGAGCAAATGATCCAACACTGGGGTTAGTAAACTGAGGAGAAAACCAGTGCTGGGTCATTTGCCCTAGAAAAGTGTTAAGAAAAACACCATACATGCCATGTCCCATGGGAGAGTAGCAATCACCACGAGAGAGAAAACATGGTCCGCTAGAAGTGTAGGACTGAGAGCCACTACCACGGGATCGAGAGTCATATTGCGAATGACTTGGACCTCGCCAGGCATGACCATCACGTGGTCTCACAAACTGAGGCCTAGCACCTTGAGGTCTTGCACCTCTAGGTCTAGCATTGCTCCTCTGAGCAGGTGAAGCATGCATACCATGAAATGGGCGATGCATGTTCTGGTGTGAAAGCTCAAACTTACGCCTCTCATCTCTCTTTCTCCTAAAGCAGAACTCAAACAAGTGACCATCCCTCTTGCAATACTCACAGTGGTACACCTCTCTCTTGGGTTGTGGGTGACTCACTCTGTTGTGAATATGGTTCACTCTTGGAGGTGGTTTAGCCTTAGGAAGGGGCTTATCACAGATGTTTAGCAAAGTGTCAAGTGGGTTCCTGAGGTGATTATGTTTTGGAATCCACACTTGTTTCTGAGGTGGAGCTTTGGGATTCTCATCAATCACTCCATCCCTCACAATGGGCTTGGTAGGCTCGATGGGCTTAGGTGGGTTTATCTTGATGAGCTTGGGAGGATTGGTGGGTTTCTCACTCATGCTCAAACCACTATGTTCACCAACCTTGCCAAAGACATTGTCACCCTTCCCACCTGAAGCAAAGCCTAAACTCGTTGTGTCAGTACCCCTCTTGTACTGACTCATCATCATGCCCAATGTGGCTCACTGCATAAAAGCCAGCTCAACATGTGCCGAAGGAATGTGTTTTCCTCTTCGGTCTTTTTCTTGTCATGCCTACAATTAGCTAGCTCTAGCTCCAAAGCCTCACATCAAGCATGCTTAGCTCTAGCACCACCACTTGTACTAGACTGCTCAAGCAAAGCGATAACAGCAACCTTCTCAGAGAGCTCTTTGCGCAACTCAACACAAGACTTGCAAGCCCCCAAAATGACTGGCTTGGATCTAAACTCATCAAACTCATCGAACAAAGCAGAGTACTTAGACTGCAAAGAAACTAGACTAGACATGTGAACAACGCATTCATCGCATTTAGTCTCATTGGACACAACAACCCTATCCTTCTTAGCATGCTCAAGCTCATCTAGCGCTGCAAGATACTTAGCCTTGAAACCATTGCATTCTTAAGCAGCACGAATAACCAAAGCATCTTGCTTGAGCATGGTGTCAGTCATAGAATCAAGCTCACCGAGAAGGGATTCGACTGTGTGTTCTACCTCAGGGTTGGTGTCGACCTCTTCTTTGTCGCCGGTGGTGGTGTTGTTGTCGAGCGCCATGGTGCAGTAACCTCCTCGGCATTCATTGGTGTAGAAGCTCAAGCCTTTGAACTTGTTCTCCACCTTCTTCTCGGCCTCATTATCACTTGGTGGAGAATCACTGTCGGAGTCGACATCACTGAAGTTCACGACCAGAGCGCGCTGCTTCGCTTGCAAGGCCTTGAAGTACTTCTTGTTCATGCACTTGGGGTCAAAATCCTTCTTGGACTTGTACTTGCGGGAGGATGACTCATGCTTGTCCTTGTGCTTGGTGTAGTCATTCTTGCCAGAGTAGCTCTTGTTGGGGCAGCTAGCGACGTAGTGGTCGAGCTTTCCACGCTCAAAGCAACCTTGCTCGTTGCCACCACGTCTACGGTTCAAGCGGTTGTTGTGAAACCACGAAAACTTGCTGATGACGAGCGCCAGCTCATCATCCCCAAGAGCTTCCATCTGCTCCTCTGTTGCAGACACAAGAGAAGACAAGGCAAATGAAAGCTGTGATGGGTTAGCCAAAGAAGAACTTGAACTTGAGTTACCTGACACCAAAGCCATGGTAGGGGCAGACGGATTCTTGATCCTCGCCTGCATCTGGAGATCGATCTCGGTGGACTTAAGTTTGCTGAACAGCTCATCTACGGTGAGAGTTTCGTAGTTGGCCGACTCGATGATCGCCTACACCTTGACCTCCCAGATCCTCCAATCTAGGGCATACAGAAGTTTGAGTGCCCTCTGATGATCATCATAGGGCATAGCTGCATTTTTAGCTCGCATGTTGTTCACAATGGTGGTAAAATGAGAAAATATCGAGTCAATAGTTTCTCCATACACTTGAGTAAAGTTCTCATACTCTCGCTTGTATGTCTCGTAGAGTCTAGTTTTGACATGGGTTGTACCCTCATGGAAGCTTTGAAGCCTCCTCTAGATCTCTCGAGCTATCACATAATCAGAGACAAGATCGACTCAGAAATCGACAAAGTAGCAAAAAGCTCAGCACAGGCAATATTGTTCGCATTGTATTGGTCGATCTACTCTTGATTGATACGGGCAGCAAGTACCACGTAATCAGCATTCTCAATGATCTTCCAAACACGCGAATCAATCCCCTAAAGATGGGCCTGCATACGAATCTTTCAATACGAGTAGTTCTCCCCATTGAATTGGGGTGGCTTGCCCAGTCGGTGATTCAAAGCCATGTCGCCTTCTGCGGATCATGGACCGATTAAGGTGGAAGTGATCCTTAACCGGCTCTGATACCAAGTGAAGGATCAGATATGGCAACCAGAGTGGGGGTGAATGGGAGCCTCAAAAATTCTTTCGAATCTTTAGGTCCTCTGCTCAACAAAACACCCTAAGAAGCAATATATAAAACCATGATGACCATGACCCTATTGATGAGGGTGGATGTCCCTAAAAATACAGCGGGTCACCACTAGAGCAGCGGAACAAGCGGTGAAGCAATCGGAGTTCAAACGCGCAAACTACGGGAAAAACACCTTGCTGCACAGAGCAATACCGGACAAGTCTGAGTTCATACCGGACATGTCAGATATGGGTTCAGCTTGCAAATCTTAGACATGTCCGACCTAGTTTCAGATAAGTCCGGTATTCCTGACAGCACAGCGTGCTATGGGAGAAAATTCCAAAACCTCATCAAACGGTGTCTAAAAATTATAAAAATTTACTCTAAGCTTCTAGACACCAAAGGAAAGTTCTCCACTTAATCTTAGCCAAAAATCTAACAAATTCAAATGTTAGAAATATCGGACATGTCCGCATTAGGGTCGGACTTGTCCGATATCAGCGGACAGAATTCTGGAACAAACAAATCCAAGACCAAAACTGAATCAAAACTAGTCCGATTGACTTGAAACTTAGCAGAAAGTTTCCTGGGGATGTTGAAAAGATTTCTTCAAGACATCAATATCCAATTTCAACAAAATCTTGAGAAATCACAAAGGGGGTAAAAAAGACCAAGAACTTGCCATGAACACAAAATTGCCCCAATCTACTTGCTCGTGAGGAATTAGCTCAAACTCTTCCGTGGGATTGATCCTCTCACGTCATAGCTCGAATCAACACAAGAAAAATGGACTTAAACGGTGCCAAATCTAAGAAATTCGACCATGAGATTAGAGGGGAGAAAGGAGCTCGGGATGAATAAGTCAAGAACAACAAGAACACGAATTCATCACGAGAATCACTTGAAGATAAAAGCCCAGAGGGCACGAGCATACTAGGAGGTGCTCTTCCCACGAACAAATCACTACAAAGTTTGCAGTGGACCTCACACATTCAGAAAAACTAGAGACAGGGAAACCCTAGGATGAACAACTGGAATGGGAGATGTAAGACTGAGTGGAGGCAGTCCCTCTTATTTATAGTCTTATTACACAATTCAATATCTACCCCTAGATATTCTAAGAGAGAACCACCTACCCAGGGGCATTATGGTCTAACTCGAATTTTCCTGATCCGACGACCACCGCGCCTCCTCACCGATAGCCTTACTCTGAAGCGATCTCCCCGATGCCGTCACGTGCTGTCCGTCCGCATTGGGACCTCCGCCCGGGTTTTGAGGCCCAAACCCGCATAACCTGCCGCCGATGGTTTTGAGGACAAACCACCAAACCGCCCGCGAGTATCGTACCGCGTACGCATCCCTCGCCGATGGTTTTGAGGCCAAACCACCAAACCTTCGCCGATGATTTTTAGGGCAAACCACCAAACCGTCCGCGAGTAGCGTAGCCCGTACGCGTCCCCGCCGTGTACACTTGCACTTGTCGATGTCCCAAGTGTCAGCCACCGCGGCTGGCCACCCGGCCGTCTGGTCCGTCAGTCCAAACCTAGCATCCACCCTTCACCGCAACTGGTCCATCAGCACGGCACGCCCTACTTGACCTTCTCCTGGCCGCTGTCACCGCATCCGGACTCCACACCTGCACATCACGAGCCAAGAGGCACCGTTTCGACACATAACCCTGTGCCAAGGAATCAGTAGAACCACCGAACCAGCCACACATCAAAGTATTGGCATGTTGACAATCGCTCATCACAACCATAAGGGTGCTCTATAATAGTTATGTAAAAACCATGTCCGAGGGATAAGTTACAATTTGAAAGAAGAATCTTGTGATACAGAACCTGCCAGAGCCTAGGTTGACAAGCTGAGGAGGCTTCGGCAGCTGCCCCGAGAATGCAGGTGCCTCGAACTCCTTCCATGTGCCTACTATCTGCGGCTGGGACTTGGAGTCCACGGTGGACAGTCAGCAGCACCCAGTTGCCAGCCCTCGGTGCAAATGCCAAACCATCCTTCAGCTCCGGCACATATTCGACCTTGCCTGTGAAGGGTAGCACCCAGTCACCAACATAGCTCCAAGTGTGTCACCGTGTCCAAGCAGTAGGTGCCAGCGCCATCGGCCGAAACGTAGACGACATGGGAGCCGTCTCGTTCGACCACCGCGTAGCAGGTGATTTCGGGGCCCCTCCTGTGCTCGTAGTACTTAGGATCGTAGTGCAACACCCCACCGGCAGTTAACGTCACGCCAAATGCCCCTGTGCTGGCCACAAACGACGATAATGGCTTGACCTAGGATTTTAGTGTTGGGTATGCCCATAGGAAGATTTTTTGCAATTGACAAATGGATTTATTACCTATGATTCTCTGAATGGACCAAATCAAAATCAGCGACGGAGAGAACGAGCTCGAGCTGCAAGAGGCTGTCTAGATAGATGGGCCGTATGGTGTGTGTGTTTGGCGTGAAATAATAAGATGAAAATAATACAGAGTTTATTTATTTTTCACTTCATGATTCCTTTGCAGTGGAACATTTTTTTTTTGACCTGCAACGGCTATACTATGTTCTAGCAAAAGATGTTCCATGAAGAGATAAGTACTTTTTATTCTTTGGAGCTGTTTGAAGCGGCGAAAAGCCGGAACAAAGCCGTCTCCGGTGCAGAAATCGTCAGGCATGAGACACAATCAGAATCAGCCAAGAACTATGGCACCATGCATGAGAGATGAGACACAATCACAAATCCTAGGATGTTTTTTTTGACGTTAAACAGGAGGGGCGCGTCCCTGCTGCAAATTTATTACAAATGAAAAAGAGTGTTGTGAATGAAGGCGGATAAACGACGAAGAACACAAGATTAAATCACAGCGGAAACACAAGATTTAACGTGGAAAACCCCTCCAATGCGAATGGAAAAAACCACGGGCGCCAGCCAGTAAACACTCATCACTATTATTAAGAGTTGGGTTACAATACCGTGCGACGGCTTACAAGAGAATAATCTCAGAGGAACCCTAACACAGGGTATATGTACTGTCTCCCTCCGTCAGAAGTCGGCCTTTATAATGTGCAATTAAATTTAGAATATATTCTACGAAGAGTTCAGTACAATAAAAGCAATAAAGTGTACAACAAGCGGTCTTTAGGACGAAACAAAGAAAGAGATACATAAAATTAACTCTACTAGAAAGATTAAACAAAGCTGTTTAACTATTGATCAATTCCAGGGAACGAAGTATCTTCTTTTTATGCGATACTGAAGCAGCACAAATTGAGTCTTGGAAGCTCTCTTTGCCTCCTGAAGGGAAGGCGGTCTGTTGTTGAAGATAAGACCATTTCTCAATTGCCAAATTGTCCAACTCATTAAGATGATGATTTTCATGAAGAGAAGTGTAATTGCCTTCTGAAACTTTCCAGGTATTGGAAAACATCACCATGTTGATTAACATGTAGACTCACCCAGTTTCAACATGCTACAACAAATGGACATTCTATCAACAGATGAAAAAGTGTCTCATCAGCTGATTGACTTCATAGGACAATCTAGGAGTTCCATATGTTTTCTTCTAAGTAGCTCTCTGGTACTCAGCCGATCTTTCAGAATTAGCCAGGCAAATACTTTGTGTTTGTCTAAACTGAACTATTCCAGACCCAACTAAAGCTTGGGTGTATTTGTCTGTGACCTTTTAGATGTTTGTAAGCTTTGGCTACTGAAAATTTACCTGTGTTCCACATGCATGCCCAAAAGTCTGCATTATCATTCCGAGTTAAATGTTTTAGTTCTTGCTGCAGCTGATTGAGTTGATCAAAAGCTTGTTGAGAGAGAGGGAGGTGGAAAAATTTCAGGAAGTTGTCACTGGCCTTTGCATCAGCTAGAATTGTAGTTCCAGATTTAGCATAGGAAAAAAAAAGTTCAGGATATGCTCTTTGTGGGACTTTGCCATTCCATAACTCTGTCCATAAGAAACAAGACTGCATTGTTGATGTTCACCATAGCCAAGCCTTTGAATTTATCCAAGAGTTTCAAGATGTCTTTCCACCAAAAGGAGACCTTTTTGGCCATTGATGGTAAACTACCATCCTCATAGGATGGTTTATTTATTTATAAATAATATTTGACTCCTCATCGCAATCTCCGGTTGAAGATCGGTGAGAAGCGCATCACATATACACACAATCACACACAACCTGAATGATAATACATGCATGCCGTATTGCCTATTGCTTATTGGCACTCATTATTCAGATATATATACTACATACATCGTGCATGGCAACGCGATCGAGCTCCCTCTGCGTGCTCAGATCAGATCTGCTCGAAGTCCTGGAGCGCCCAGTGGCCATCGGCCCCCTTGACCATGAACTTGTTTTTGGCGACCCGCCACTCCACTGGCACCGGGTACTCGTCCTTGAGCGCGTCCTCCCCCTTGTTGGTCAGCGCGACGTCGCGGTCCACCTCCAGCTTGAACCCACCGGCGCTGCCCTGCTCGCCGGCGACGCCGTGCAGGTAGCACTCGAGGCTGTGCAGCGTCCGGATCGTCCCGGGCTGCTTCAGGTACGGCGACCGGCTCGTGGTGATGGGCAGCTGCACGGCCACGTCCACGTACCCGACCTGCGGGTACGTCGGCACGACGTCGCCGGCGTTCTTCACGTGGAGAGCCCGAAGGTCCGGGAACGAGGCGAACGCCCTCTTGAAGTTGTCTTCCCCGACGCGCGGGCTCGCGAACACGAACGCCGTCACTGGACAGGGCGGCTGAGACGAGTTCGCCGGCGCGTTCACGCCGTTGGCCGCGAGGTCCACGGCGTTGAGCGTGGCGAGCGACGCGCCCAGGCTGTGCCCGGTGACCGTGATGCTGGTCACCTCGTCCTTGTACAGAGCCATCAGCCTGCTCACCTCCGCAAGGACCTGCATCCATCATATCATAATCATCCGTGTTCTTCACTAAGTGCTGCACGGTACGTGATAAGCGTCTGATCTGGTAATTACTCCCTTTTATCCAAAAGGAATACAATTCTCGATTACCAATGAACCGAGCAATTTTAAATTTGACTAAATCATCTATGCAAAAATAACTGAAAAAGTGAAGGTTGAAGAACAGGGAAATAAAATCATTTCTCCTGCCTTCCCCCTCCGAGAAAATATTAAAATAATAATTGTGGCGTGTTACAACAAACAAAGAACTCTAAATTTATAATGGTTCAGACAAACTCCGCTCGTTGCGGTGTCCACCAGCATGTTACACCATTTCCAACACGTGTTAGCAACAGTAAGTTAAGAAGATAGCACTTGCCTGGTCTCTGGCGCTGGTCTGGTTGTACATGGAATCCGGGTTACTGGACGTGTACACAGAGAGGAACCCCTGGTGCACCAAAGCGAGCGGGTTGGCGGCGGCTGCGGAGCCGAGCACAGGCGCGGCGGATACGGGCGTGAAGTCGAAGTCGTTGACCCACTCGAGGTTGCGCATGGTCCCGCGCCACGCGACGAGGATGTCGCGGCGGCCCAGCGCGGCGACGCCCTCGTCGGTGGCGACGGCGACGTACCCCATCCAGTTGGACTCTTTGCTCCACGCCTCCGGCAGCAGGTCAGGCACCGGCAGCAGAAGGAACGCCTCGGGCACGGGGAGCTTCGACGTGGCGTAGATGAACTTGGTGACGGTGTAGTTCCCCGCCGCGGCCGCGCCCGGCGAGCTCGCCAGCAGGTCGGAGTAGCCGTACAGGCACGCGCCGCAGTGCGGCGACCGCTTCTCCTGGTTGAACCCGTCGTAGGTGGCCTGCGTTAGCTCGCCGTAGGTGATGATGTTCGTGCGCAGGTCGAGGTCCAGCGGGTCCAGCAGCCCCGACCACGAGTTTGCGCCCTGGAGCTCGCGCCACCGGCCGGCAATGCTTCCGGGTGTCGTCATCGCTTTTGGTTTGGCTACTAGGTATAGCTTGCTAGCTAGAGTGTGGTTCAGGCTGCTGTTGTTGGCTGTGTTCGGCTTGCATTGCTTGGGGTGTATTTATACATATCACTATATAGACTAGATATATGATGACAACGGCTTTACTATTTCTTTCTGAAATGCGTCTATATCAAGTGCTAAAAAAATTTAGCAGCTTTCCCGTGTGTTGCACGATGTCTTATATTCAATAATTACATATCCCTCGCACTGTGGTTCTGCGATAGGTAAGCCTTATGTAACAACCAAAAATTCGAGCTACAAATTTTTTTTTTCAGAAAACCTATGAGTGATGAGTGTGACATGCCATCATCTACCCCTAACCATGCATCAACCCTAACATGTCATGCATAACAACCTATGTAATCATAGCATGATCAATGTTTCATAGTAATAGCTTGATCAATGTTTCATATGTTGTTTTTCAATGTTGCAATAGCTTTACCTTCAATGTTTCATTAGTTATCATGTCATGTTGCATTAATATGTGCTTTGGTTTCATTGGATTTATGTGATGATTAATAAAATGAACCAACAATATTTATTTATGAAATAAATAAATATATTCTATGAGAAATATACCCCAACATGACCTATGACCTTTAAGTATACCATGAAGTATTTTATAACATGTTATACAAGTATATATACATGTATTTGAAAAATAGAAAAGAGAAAGAAATAAAAGAGAAAAGAAAAAGGCCAATCTGGCCCGATCGGCCAACCAGCCCAGCCCCGGCCTAGCTACTCTCCTCCTCTCTTTTTCCCCTTCGTGCCCGATCGGCCCAGCAAGACGGCCCAGCCGCCCGCTCGCCCTCTCTCTCCCTTTCCCGCGCAGGCCGGCCCAGCAAGGCCGACGGCCCAGCAAGGACCCGCGGCCGTCCGCGCCACACCGAACCGCCGCTGAGCCGCTGACAGGTGGGGACCATCTTTCATAACTTTCCCCAAGGTCCCCCACCATCCGGTCGCGCGTGATGTCGCCGGTGTCAGGCTCTGCCCCCCGCATCGCCGCCAAGCAAGCCACCCCGGCTGCTCGATCCAGCCCTCCACCTCATCGACGCGCGTCCGCTCGCCATCTGGCCCGACCACTCGACACCAAGATGCCCACGGCATGGGCGAAATTCTCCGTGCGCGCGCACATGCGCTGTCGCCACTGTGAACAATGCCGCTGTAAAGAAATCCGGCACCCAGCTGCTGTTAGCCCCTCTCGCTGACCCCTGGACCCAGCCAAGCTCCCCACCGATGACCTAGACCACTCCCTGTCCGCCTGATAAAGCTTCCTCGCCCGATCACCATCCGCCGGCCACCTACCTCTGCCTCTTTCCTATAAGAGCAAGGCCCCGGCGCCCTAGGGCTTCCTAGCCGCCGCCACCACTCTGGTGGTGTCCAATTTCGCCATTAGCCTGCTTAATTTGGGAAAGAAGGAGAAGAGAGAGGAGAAGGGGACGGGAAAGAAGAAGAAGGAGCTCCGTCGCCGCCGGAGAAGAAGGAGGAGCACCGCTGCGGAGCTGCTACTGCTGTGGAGCCATCGGGGATGAGGGACTGGAGGTAAACCGCGAGCCGAAGCCAGAGTTGGACTTGTACCACACCTCCTCTCATCGCCAACACCGGTGAGCACCGCCGCGATCGCCGCTCTTCCAACCCTTGCCCTCTGCTTCTCGGCCATGGCGCTCGTACCGAGCGCGTAGACCAAGGCCTCACCCGGCCTACTTGGACACACGCACACGCACACACAGACCGACCAAAGCCCAAAGACCACGGCACCGGGAGGGTGCCGGAACAGGACGCCACCATGCATGTCGTCGCGCTGCACACCGCCGCGGCGAGGCCACCTTGTTGCCTCATCTCCAAGCCCCGAGCTGCTTCGACATCAGATCCGTGACCGCCTCGGCAAGGCGCACCGTTGCGCCTGCTAGCCCCTTGGAAGCCACACCAGGAAGCCACGAGTGCAAGGCCATGCCAGCGCACCGCCGTTCTAGAGCGCCGCCTTGCACCGCCGTTTCCCGTCGCCACAGGCCGCCGTGAAGGACAACAAGCCGACGTTGAGGACCGCCGTGACAAGCTACATCAGCTGGACAAGAAGATGGAGGCCAAGGAGCCTCTCTGGGTTCCATGCCGCGCACCAAGTCCTCGTTGGAGCTTCGTCGTGGGAGTTGCTACCCGCGCGGACTCCGCCGTGGATTTAGGTCACCGCCGGCGCATCGGGGAGGTGCTGTGTGACCTCAATCGCACCCCTGCGCCCCGAATTGGACTTGGAGTGGGTCGATGCATGGTTGTCACCGTGCGCCGACGCCGTCGAGCCACCGACTATCGTAGAGCACGCTGTCGGGAGCCAAGCTGCCACCTTGAAGGCAACCTCCGTGTTCGCCGTGACGTCCTGGAGCTAATGGGAAAGAAGATGAAGCCGGAGGACCACCTTAGCGTCAGGAATCGAGGATTCCTCGCCACCGTTGAGCCCCGCCGTCGGGCGAAGGAGACAGAGGAAGGGGATGGCTTCAGAAGAGGAGAATGGACGTGGTCTACGTGGACCAGAGTCGCTGCTCGTGGGACCAGGAGGAGTCGGTGCACCGTGGATCGGTCAATGGACCGCATGGACCAGAGGACGACGCTGTGGACGTGGTTCACGTGGACCAGAGACGCTAACAGTGGGCCCAGCAGACACCGAAGCACCATGGACTAGAACTGTGAACCGAGCCAGTGTGAGATTCGTGACGATGACGTGGTAGCACCAGAGCGTGCTATGTGGCGGGCCCGGCCTGGCCCAGATCTGGCCATCTCGTCCCATTAATGGACCAATAACAGCCTGTTAATGGCCTATTGGAGCCCACCTGTCAGTTGACCATTGACTGTTGACTGCTAACGTCAGCAGTGACGTCACCCCGGACCCACATGTCAGACGACCGTTGACCCAGTCAATGCTGATGTCAGCATGACGTCATCCGCCACGTCAGCCACTGAGTTGTCTCTGTTGGACCCGCACGCGACACGTGGACCAGTCCCGTGATGCCACGTGTCAGTACCAGAATAAACCAGTCCTTTACTTTTTTAGAAAATGGTTAAATCTTTGAAAAATCATAACTAATTCATACGAGCTCCGAAAATTATGATCCACATATTCAAATTTTCTATAAATTGAGCTCTACCTATTTTTACTATATTTGAGTGCATTTGGATCTTCTATTTGGTAGTCGTTCTTTGTGCTAATCTATAGGGGTCGCTCCCACGATCATTAATTCTCGGTTACAGGGTCGAGCGAGGATAGGTCTGACGACAGTGACTACCAGGAAAAGTCCGACAGCTACATCAGTGAAGGTGTCACATCTCACCCAACCACGTAGATCCCATTACGCATGGCAAATGTAGTATGGCTAGTGCTTTAATTTCTGTTGCCGTAATGAATCGCCTGTGCTAGGGATGCATGGTAGATTACTACTTGATGAGTCCTACCTTATTGTAACCTATCACCTGCTTACCCACTGTTATGATAGCCACTTGCTTATCTGCTATATATATACTTCACTCGCTTATATTTTGATGCGACGTGATGAACAGTAGGAAGGCCTGGAGGGTGCCAGGCTTGATGGGTGTGTCGATGGATCAGATGGGCATGTGAGCTGATGATGCTGTATCTGGGCTTTGGGTGGAACTTACGGCGGGGAGTAGGGTGAGGGTTGAGTCGATCGAGCCGGGATCTACGACGAGCTTATGGAGCGAGTCTTGCCGGGGAATGGATCTGGACATTCCCACGAGTATCAGTCTGTGGCGGACTAACTTAGATGTGTAGGAGAGTCCTGGGTGGAAGCCTCTGAGGGGTGAAAGCCAGGAGGAGTGTGCCGTGGCAGCACGTTAAATGGGAACCCTGATGAAGATATCCCGGCTTGATCACACTTAGGAACTGCTGCGCTGGTATCCAGACCTTAGGAATCTCTTGCTTTCCACTCGCTTCCCATGGGGGGAGACAGCCGAACCGCTGGACAGATCGATACCACTACTGCTAGGCGAGTAGTGTTAGGAAGGTATATGCACGGGATGGAGCTAACACCCTACCAAGACGATCATGGCACCCGCTTCGAGAGTGGGTACATGGCATGGCATCCTCTACAGGAGCAGATACATGCTCTCTTCACAGTTCCAGCGATCCAGAGCTGGATGGTAGAGTGGCATCATTCTATGGCAGTAGGCGCCCGGAATCTGCCTAGGTGGTGATCAACATCGATGATGGTTATCTAGTGGATTAGTGAAACCTTTGCAGAGTGTATGGTTGATCAATCGATATATATACCAATTCTTTGGCTATGGACCTTTCCTGTGTTCCGCATGCACCGGACTAGAGAGCGGAGTGTTCTACCTTCCCCTGAGTGTGATTTCTGGCCGTGAGCCAGGTTGAGGGCTGCGGGCCGCTGAGGCAAGCCGAGAGGGAGTTGGCTTGTCGACTTGAGTCTGAGACGGTGTTGGAGGAGTTGAGATGGTGATTCAGAGATGGAGGGTGATGGATGGTGTGAATTTGGGAATGTGTATAAAACTTGACTATATTATTTATATACTGAATTGCTGCATAGGAAACCCCAACTTTATAGGTCCCTTTTGATATATCCATTTTGCATCCATTTATCACAAAGAAATGCATAGGGTGGAAGTGGCCAGTACAAATCGTACTGAAAATTTGGTTTCGGGTTTAAGGAGTGAGTACTCTTCTGGGGAGTACAGCGGTTGAGGGTTTCGTGTCTACGCTCAAGTTGGATCGGAGATGATAGCTTCCACACCTCAAGCTTTTATTTTTATGCCGCATGAACTTTGATTCCGCCAAGTGGCAATGTAATAAGTTATTGTAAATCTCTCTATTGCATTCTTTTGTTCGATGTATGGATTATGGTATTTAACTGTTATCGGGTAATGTGATTTAAATGGTCATGTTACACTTCGACTCTGTGGATTTCTCTTCGCGGAAATCGAGATCGTTTCACCTTAGCTAGAACTTATAAGCCCAGCTTATATTATTAGTCATGGTATAATGTTTTTTTTACAATAAAATAGCACCAGCCGACTTACTCAGCTGGTTTCACTAAGAACAATTTTAGTGTGTAAGATTTAATACCATCTCAAAGCACTGGACACACTCCTCCCAAACGGTAGAATGGGCTCACTCGTCTAGGCAAGCGTGAAGGTCGCACCGCTGCGTCGATCTTGGTTGTTTTCCATTTATGTAATATCAAAACTAGGTATCTTTTAGTAGAATATAGTCCAACTATGAATGTTCTAGGTCGACCTCCTTCGGCGCTCGATAGAAGCATGTTGTTTGTTTGTTTAAACTCTTCTACTTGGTTACGTGCAAGCCTAGTTGCTTGCCCTCCAAGATTTCACTTTGTTTTTTGTGATATTAGCCATGTTCTTTTTGGTTTTTGGTTAATCTATGATGGTGTTGATATTTGCACACCAAAATGGTATAGCCTTCAAGCATGTAACATGAGTCTGAATAAACATAAATGATAGAACGATGGAAGCATCCAGCTGAGATTTGCATGCTAAATCTTCAAAGTTTACTTAGTCAGGAGGAGTTATTAAATCCTTGTCTTTTTTCGCGACCGTAGCACTGATACAGTGATATCAGATGTGCCGGGTCGCTCTGTTTGCTCGTGTTGTAGAAATCGTTTAATCGCTAATCCAATCAGCTAGTATGAATAACAAAATAATAATAACATGACGCCGCAGTGAAGCGTGTTCCACGAGTATCTGTAAAAGAAGTGTGTATGTGCCACAGAGAAACGCAAGCTGCATCGTCATTGTGCCTACCTCTTTGCCTAAAAGTTCTTAGTTTCACCACGCGTTTACCATGGATAGAGACAGAGACAATGCTAGTAACACCGGTTTTGCTCAGAACGTAGATAACGTCGATAGTTTGCAACAAACACAAACCAATACAAATGGGAAATGGCCATATGCCCAAATTCATTGTTCACGATGGTCACAGTCTACCGCGCTGGTAGTAGCCTAGGAGAGATGGAAGGAGAGGAACACCCGATGCTTTCAAGGGGCCTCGACCACTGCCGGCCAACTGCTAATCAAACGGACCGCAGATCTTTACATCGAAGTTGGAGCTTGTAAACTAGGTTGTTTAGTACGCGAGTAATCCGCTTAGGATGAGGAAGCGGGGGATGTACAGTGCATGTATATTGTTACCCCCGGTTTGGCGCTTCGGCGCATTGTAAAAACAATGATCAATCCTTATATACAAAGATGCGTAAACTTTTTGTGTATTCGAGAAAGAAAAAAGTGGCGGGTCGTGCTTGCCTCTTCTTCTGGCCCATGCACTTGATCTCGACCACATCCGCACTCGTCCACGCCCACAACCCACCGAAGCAGAGAAGAAGAGGCGGTGGTGGCTACTAGAGATGGAGAAGAAGACGCGGCGGCAACGCCTAGGATTAATAGATTTCCTCACAGGCGGGCATAGGGGTTCATGGAATGCGGGTTGCCCAGGTAGCGGGGACAGGCCTGGCGACGGTAAAGAATTTGTCATGGCTTCGATGTATGTCACCTTTGATGGTTTCCCACTTGCCCTTCACTTCTTGACGTCGGGTTAGTGTGGCGGGGGACCCGGAGGCGCCGACCGGGAGACCGCCTTGAAGGGGTCTGGGGCGTACCAGCCTCGAGCGCTAGAAGAAGCCGAACAGCTGGTGGTTGAAGACAACTCTTGAGCCACATAATATAGTCCTGGTTTGTCGTCTAAATGGGAAGAAAAAATGGACACATGGTGTTCCTCTTATTCCTTTGATGAAGATGTCTGAAGTGGTGAAGCCGGAACAAATCCATTTTTATTAAAAAAAATCGGCATGTTTACAAGGATGTGTTTGTGCAGAAATCGTTATGCACCTCTTGTGTCGTCTACACGTTACTTCTTTGCTCCAAATTATAAGTCATTTTAACTTTTTTGGTATATTTATTTTGCTATATATTTAGATATAATAATATATCTAGATATATAGCAAAATGGATAAATCAAAAAAGTTAAAGTGACTTATAGTTTCGAATGGAGGAAGTAGTAAGTAAAGTTTTTTTTTTGACGCCTCTCATCTGGGTACAGCTGTAGTATAGTAAGCAAAGAATTATAGCACCATACATGAGACACAATCATAAATTCAAAATCAGAGGATATAGTTTATTTATTTATAAATACAAATAATTGACTCCTTGTTGCAATCCCCGGATCGTAATTCGTAGGAGCAAGAGGTGAGAAGAGTTCAGACACACTGTCACACAAGACACAAACCTGAACGATCATATACAATTATACATGCATGCTGTGTATTGGCTCGGCACTCATTATTCATATATATACTCCGTCGTGATTGAGAGCTAGCTCTGCTCTGATCAGATCTGCTCGAAGTCCTGGAGCGCCCAGTGGCCATCAGCGTCCTTGACCATGAACTTGTTCTTGGCGACCCACCATTCCACGGGCACCGGGTACTGGTCCTTGAGCGCGTCCTCCCCCTTGTTGGTCAGCGCGACGTCTCGGTCCACCTCCAGCTTGAATCCACCGGCGCTGCCCTGCTCGCCGGCGACGCCGTGGAGGTAGCACTCGAGGTTGTGCAGCGTCTGGATCGTCCCGGGCTGCTTCAGGTACGGCGACCGGCCCGTGGCGATGGGCAGCTGCACGGCCACGTCCACGTACCCGATCGCTGGGTACGTCGGCACGATGTCGCCGGCGTTCTTCACGTGGAGCGCCCGCAGGTCCGGGAACGACGCCAGCGCCTTCTTGAAGTTGCCGTCCCCGACGTGCGGGCTCGCGAACACGAACGCCGTCACGGGGCACGGCGGCTGCGAGGAGCCCGCCGGCGGCGCGTTCACGCCGTTGGCCGCCAGGTCCACGGCGTTGAGCGTCGCCAGCGACCCGCCCAGGCTGTGCCCAGTCACCGTGATGCTAGTCACCTCGTCCTTGTACAGTGCCATCAGCCTGCTCACCTCCGCCAGGACCTGCATCATATTCATAGTCATCCGTGTGTTCTTCAGCAAGCACGATACAAATATCTTTATTCGAGCCGATCGTTGAGGTGTGTCCACATCAAGAGGTGGCATTTCGATAACTTATTTTTATTGTTAGTTTATAAGTAGTAGTTTGTAATCAATCAAATCATATAATGTTTGGTGAATATTGTAGATAACCTTTAATATTAATGTCAAACCTAACGATCTAAAACTAACAAGTATTTGTTTTAAAAAGAAAAAATAAAACTTCCTAAAACTATAGCCTAGCTACTACCATCACGTATTAGTACTTCTATAATTAGTTTGCGACTAGATAGAGTAAATAAAATAATTAAGCTAACTTGCTCCTATTAATTTAGTATACTTCGTTGGTCCCAAAAAGAATGAAATTATAGATGTTAACCAAGTCACACTTATCAAGGGATGACCAGGTTTATAGAAAAGAAGAATCAACTTTTATGCCTCCAAACAAATTTATTATGAAAATATATTTTTTGATTATTTAGTTGGAAGCGAGTAGCCAGTATGTCAGCTCTCAGCCTCTTTCAGAAATTGTGTCATATAGGCCAGGTATTTTTCTCATTTTTTCTTTTTGGAAGAGATCGAATGAACACTAATTTTTTTGACCCGATGGAACACTTATTTTTGTGGTGTGTCCACATCAAGAGGTGGCATTTCGGCAACTTATTTTTATTGTAATCAAATCATATAATGTTTGATGAATATATATTCTAGATAATTTTAATATTCATGTCAAACATACAGTCTAAAACTAATTAATATTTGTTTTGAAAGCAAAAAAAATCCTAAGACTACCCTAGATCCTACCATCACGGATTAGAACGGCTATAATTACTCCCTCCATTCCAAATTATAACTTATTTTAACTTTTTTGGTTCATCCTTTTTGCTATACATCTAGACATCTCATTTATCTAGGCATAGCAAAAGAGATGTACCAAAAAAAGGTCAATTTAGAACGGAGGGAGTAGTTTGCAATTAGATAGAGTAAAATGATTGAGCTAACTTGCTCTTATTAATTATGTACTTCCTCGGTCCCAAAAAGATGAACTCTTAATGTAAACCAAGCCACAAATTTACTATAAAAATAATATATTTATGATTAATTTAAGAGTATTTGTACCATAAATGTTAGTTTTTTATATTGATTTAATTATATTTAAAATTATTTGATTCTTTCAAAAATGAGAATTGTAAACTTTTCTTGGGACGAATGGAGTAGCCAGTATGCCAGCTCTCTGCCTCTTTCAGAAATTGTGAGATATAGGCGGGTATTTATCTCATTTTTTTCCTTTTCGGAAGATATAAATGAACGTGCCCGCATATCTAGCTGACCTTCATCAATGCCTTCTTTTTCGCATGAGCTAACTCGTTGCTTCATTGGATGCAAGTGTTATGCCAATGATCAGTGCCTGACAGTAGGACCTACCAAAACATTCATGTAATATGCATGTGCCTGACAAGTAGGACCTACCAAAATACATTCCTTTTCGCATGAGCCAACTAGTTGCTTAATTGGATGAAGTGTTACACTACGAGTTATTCACGGTGAACAATTTTCACCAATGAGTGAAATGTTTACAGAAAATTGAAGCTTAATTTGCTGAAAACACTTTGGTGATCTTTAGGTGGTGAAGCCGATCAAAGAACTGGGAAATGGTCGATCTGAATCTCAGTCCTCATCAGTACATATATAGGGTAGCAGCAGTAGCAAGCAGAGGTAACACTTGCCTGGTCTCTGGCGCTGGTCTGGTTGTATTTGGAGTCCGGGTCACTGGACGTGTACACGGAGAGGAACCCGCGGTGCACCAAGGCGGCCGGGTTGGCGGCGGCGGCGGATCCGAGCACGGGGGCGGCGGACACGGGCGTGAAGTCGAAGTCGTTGACCCACTCGAGGTTGCGCATGGTGCCGCGCCACGCGACGAGGATGTCGCGGCGGCCGAGCGCCGCGACGCCGGCGTCCGTGGCGACGGCGACGTACCCCATCCAGTTGGACTCCCTGCTCCACGACTCAGGCAGCAGGTCCGGCAGCGGCAGGAGCAGGAACGCCTCTGGCACGGGGAGCTTCGACGTGGCGTAGATGAACTTGGTGACGGTGTAGTTCCCCGCCGCGGCCGCGCCCGGCGAGCTCGCCAGCAGGTCGGCGTAGCCGTACAGGCACGCGCCGCAGTGCGGCGACCGCTTCTCCTGGTTGAAGCCGTCGTAGGTGGCCTGCGTGAGCTCGCCGTAGGTGATGATGTTCGTGCGCAGGTCGATGTCCAGCGGGTCCAGCAGTCCGGACCATGAGTCTGCGCCCTGGAGCTCGCGCCACCGGCTGGCAATGCTTCCGGGCGTCGTCATCGCCTTTGGCTTGGCTTGGTTTGGCTTCTAGCTATGGCTTGCTAGCTAGAGTTTGGTTTGGTTCAGGCTGCTTGTTGGCAATAGCTTCGTTTCGGCAGGCATTGCTGCTTGGTGTGTATATTTATATATATCACTATAGAGACTAGACATATATGCAGGACGCGTCGATGAGATCGATGACAACGGCATTGCTATGTTCGTTCTAAAATGCGTCTATCTCAGTGTGCCAAAAAGAAGTGTATTATATCGTGCAGCAGCTGGAAAATGACCGGCGAGACGGGAAACTAGATGCGCCAACGAAATGTTGGTGGTGAGACGCTTGCGTCCTCGACAAAATGATCTTGACTTGTAGCCATAGCCAACAGCCGGTCATGCACTTTAGCCTGCTTGCATTGATGCATGGCGTTCTTACGTACGTCAGTCGTCAGGTTAGGTCAGGTGTGTGCACGAACTGAACAGTCTCGAAAATTTTTGCTGTACAAGAACAAAGCGGTGAAAACGTTTACTGTAATACATCAGAAAACTGGAGTCTGAGCCCAGTGTGATCGGTACGGTAGGGAAACGGGACCCAAATCCCTGCAATGCAAGGCTACAAAGAATGGAAGCTACAAGTGCATGTGTCACTTGGTTGCGTGCAAACCTTAGTTGCTTGTCCCGTCCAAGAATCTGATCATAATCCTGCTTCACTCTGTTTTTTTTTTTTTGTGACATTTGTCCCCCTCTTTCGTTTTTGCTGAAATTTATCTATCTATAACGACGAGTTGACGCCGACGACGTTGATCGGCACACCAAAGTGGTAGCTTTCAGGCGTGTAACATGAGTCTGAATAAACATAAAATTAGGGATGCTAAATCTTCCTGGTTTACTTAGTCGGGATGATATCTTAATTCCAGGTCTTACTTCCATGACAGTGTTGCACTGACAGAGACAGTGCGATGGCATATGTGCTTTGGGTCGTCGCTCTGTTTGCTCATGTTGTAGAAAATGTTCGGTCGTTTATGGTTTATCCACCGGGTTGTTTGTATGATGACAGCTTTTCAATTATAGGAGGTAATATTGTATGATGTTTTTTAATCAATTATTGTTCATAGGCTAACAGACACTGGCCCACTGTCTCACGCCAGACTGGAGCGTGTAGCACGAAGTGTACGTGCAACAGAGATACGTCAAGCTGCATTGCCACCGTGCCTGCCTACGAATTCTTAATTCCACCGGGTGTATGTGTATCATATCGCGTGTACCACGAAGTGTACGTGCAACAGAGATACGTCAAGCTGCATTGCTATCGTGCCTGTCTACGAGTTCTTAATTCCACCGGGTGTATGTGTATCATATCTTCGTAGAGTTGACAGGATACAGATAGAGACAGTGTCATTAAAAAATTAGCAGTAAATTATTACTAGCTGAAAACGCTGCTAATAAAAATTAGGAAGCAAAAAAGTAACCGCTATTAACTAGCTAGTTTTCAGTGCCAAAGGATTCAAACATGAAACCTCCATGAGACTGGCCTAATGCATGGATGGTTTGCAGAAAACCAATAAAAAGAGGGAAATTCCATATTCGTTTTTGTTCACGATAGAAACAGTCCAGCGTGCTACATCATCGAAAAAAGGAATAGATATAGTTTTTCACGATGAATAGATACACCTTATTGGGAGCGAGTTGCAGAGCAGCTGGAGCATCCGGCACTATCCATCCCTGCCGGTTCATGCCTTGCCAAATCGATGCATCAGCCAATTGCTCGTTCCAGACCCTCCAACCAGAAATACACACCTAAACGGATCCTCCCTAAATGCCCTGAACCAGAGCCCCATACGAACAAGCATCCATGCATTGCGTTAGAAAAATGTGTATGCATATATGCGTAACATTCTGGACAACCGATCCAGTACGGGACCTAAAGAGGTGTCCAGCTCAACAGTTCTGATCAGACAATCTCTGAAAAATCTCGACAACAGCAGTTTTAGAATTTTAATACCAGTATCTAGCAATTCCAGTGATTGGATT
The DNA here is from genome assembly GCA_023333625.1 of Bothriochloa decipiens. Taxonomy (NCBI): domain Eukaryota; kingdom Viridiplantae; phylum Streptophyta; class Magnoliopsida; order Poales; family Poaceae; genus Bothriochloa; species Bothriochloa decipiens. The sequence goes on from CM041639.1 coordinate 45,862,611, forward strand.
CCTATGTGCCAAGACGTCCAGGCGCGTCCAAAACACGCATACAATCAAAGAGAAACAATTGGTAATGAGCAAGTGGAAAGTTTGTTCTCCATTCCCTCACGACTCAACTACTGGTTGTTCAGCACAAAAGCACCGGTGTTTGTAAACTGTTTCTCGTACACGTTTTCTTCGTTCCGCTGGGTTTTATTATGGACCACAAAGCCTCATTGCGCCAACCATTAAGGGGGCGGGAAAAATAGGCAGTCAAACAAAAAATGCGAGGGGTATCAATTGTTAGAAGCCGAGCAAATTGCCTAGTTCCCGTGGGCAAACTTGATACCCTTCTCAATGGACGACTTGAGCTCTCCCTTGAGGTTTTCCAGCCCCTTCTTCTCAAAGTCGTTGAGCTCACCCAGACCAAGCACTTCCTCCACTCCATTCTTGCCGAGCCGAACCTGAAACATGAAAGGGAGTAATGTTAGAACTCCAAGACCATCTCATTGTGAAAACAAAAGTAACAAAATCAAGAGTAAATGCTGCACCAGAACTCGTCCAACTAGCATAGGTAAATACAGTGGCAATAGCGAGTTATTGGAGAACGCATTGTATTTACACCCACCAGTCAAGATCACTTGATGTTTAGATCAAGATAAATTATCTAAAGCTAATTCATTTGTCCTGTAAGTAATGTTAACCAGAGGTAATGTCAGACAACTGAAGTTCCAAGTGACAAAACCATTACATGTAAAAGCATGTAACATGCTACTTTTCAGATATTCCTGGTAACTCAAACTTGCTAATATGGAACCGGGTGACTAACATGCAACACGGATGCTCAATGCACCAAATGGCAATTTGTTCACAGGTTCAGTACTCCAGTCCCACTAATCCATATAAGACACACCAGACCCATCGAGATAAGAAGTATTATAAATGTAAAACTGAACAATGAGAAAGTTCTTTTAACGCATCCAACCACAAATAATTCAGGACACAGAATTAAAGAGTTTCACTTGTATACTCCCTCTGTTCCAAATTGTAAGTTGTTATGATTTTTCTAGATACATAACTCTTAGTATATATCTAGACATAACATATGTCTAAGATGCATAGCAAAAGCTATGTATCTAGAAAATCCAGAATGACTTACAATTTGGAATGGAGTTCGAAATAACTGCAAAACAAATTATACTATCATGATTTAAATGTTGGTAACTGTAAAGGTTACAGGCCTTCAACCGAAAAAGGAAAGCAGGTAACAAGAACTACAGAGATTTACTTTGACCATATGATAAATACATAACTAAAACTTATGTAGACAGTTATGCATCAAGTACCTTGGAGGCAAAGAACGGCAACTCTGTCACAGTTGATTGCACAAAAGAGCACTCAACAGTGTCCGGAACTCCATTCAGACCCTTCAAGCATGCATCTGCAAAAACAGCACCAGCATATCTGCGAAAAAAAAGAGAAAATGAATAACACTATTATAAAAACAAATTGCAGAGTTTGATTTAAAATCAGCATCAGCATACATCTAATGTGGTTATGTAAAAAAAAAAGGTTGGTGGAGTATTAGAGCTTGTCTGCACAGACACTGATATGAGGATTTTGTAAAACAAGAGAGTACATACAAGCAGAGCACTTATGGAAGCTAAGGTGAAGTTACAGAGAAATTCCAGGCAAGGGGGGTGTTAGGATGAGGGTGATTGCTCTGTATAATTAAAGAATATGGATCCAAATTCCACCTAACTAGACAGGGCCTTGCTCATATGGCACCAAATTAGTTGGAAAAGTAAGGTGCAAGATCTTGTACAGATGCTCAGGGCCTTTCATTTGGTGAGAAGATTCATTCAAATGGTAGTAGTGTCTTGAGTGGTATTTGACATGAATGCAATAATAGAAAGCTAATAAAGTAGAATGAGCAAGTTTTCCTATGCGAACAATGTCTACAAAAGCAGTGAATGTCTCTTACATTCACAGGTTGAATTCAATTATACTTGTACAATGAATATCATAAATTGCTAATGATGTTCATTACAGTTAGATAGCCTGATAGCTATACAACCAATTCTGACAGGAAACTGATGCAAATAGACATACAATCCAATGAATACAGGAACAACCATGAAACAGTAGTTGTAAATTTGGTAATTTTTGACAAGCAAGTAATGGACAATCATGCAGCGGCTAATTTATGCCACAGGTAGTTGTTCATAGAAAATTCAATGAAGGCAAGAATCATCCACTGACACAGTAGCAAATTAATGCCAGAGGAAGTTCTTCATAGAAAATGAATGAAGGAAAGAAGCATCTACTGATTGACTGGTTGCAGGGCATAGAAGAAAATACTCTTATAAAATTCCAAAAGGATCATAAACAGACAGGATATGCTAGACTGCAACCAATAGACATGCTGACAACAGTCAACAAGTTCTCTAGACTTACGCCATGGACAATGTTGCAGAGCCCTTTCCAGCCTTTGCTTCAACAACCTCCGTCCCACCATCTTGTGTCCTCTTGGTGAGGGCCTCAATGTCTTCTTGGGACAATGAATTGCTTGCAGGAGTGGCCTGTATAAAACAGAAATTTTGATTGAGTTGCTAGCTTCATAGATATGAGGCAGATCATAGAATACACCTAGCATGACAATGGAAATGACTATCACTTGCATAGTGTATGTTAGTACAACGATGGATTATGCAATGCAAAACACTAACCAAAGATAGCTTTAGAGTCCTTATACAATTGACAAATAGAAATTATTGAACCTAGGCAACCATTCTCTTTGCTAATCAACTTGCATGTTTTGCCAACAATATTCGTACTACTTGATCATCACAAGCCAAGTGTATGCTAATAGGTTATTTTGTCATTAATTAATATATATTATAACTTGGGGTATTTTGTAGGGATCATGTGCATCACTCTTGCAGGAAGCCTCAGACATGGTCCATGGATACAATACCTGTGAAAAGAGCGGCAGAATAGTAATACCGGCATGGCCCCCAACAACAGGAACATTCACCTCTGCAAAAGGCCACATGCAACACCTCATGTTAAGACTTAGAGATGAAAAGTTAATTCTAACCCATAATCTCAATTTCTAGAGCAGCTGCCAACTAAAACATCATATTATTACCAGTAACTGGCACGCCCGCCTTTCCAGCATAGAAAGTTTTAGCGCGAACCACATCAAGGGTAGTCACACCAAACAGCTTCTTCTCATCATAAGTACCAGCCTTCTTGAAAACCTCCGCCGCAATCGGGACAGTGGAGTTGACAGGGTTGCTGATCATATTGACAAGAGCCTAAAATTCATATAATCAACATGATCAGTGTAATGAAACAAATTAAACAAGACAAGATGAAAAATGTTTACTGGAGATATACAAGGAACAAGCATGCAGATATCACTCAATATCATCTAACATCTCATATGCAAAGCATGGGAATGTTACAGATCCCCCAATACATGTGAAGTTAGCTCTAGAAAGTGAGCCCTCTTTACTTCAGGTGCCAATTTCAAAACATTGAGGCTGGCAAATAGCACGTGGTGGAAATTCTGTATGTTTTGGGCAAACCGGTCCACTCCACGTCCTGTCAGATAGGTGTGCGCGCCACTTTATTTCACCAGATCAGCACTGAAGGCTAGATCTGCATCAAATCCAACCACCGGCCATTCCAATTGCTAAAAGTAGAGTACCAAAATCTATGAACCAATCCTGAAATTTACCCCCTAAGCTGCAGATCTACAGTGGCAAGGGGCGCGCGACGCTTACGTTGGGGCAGTACTTGGCGATGGCAGTGCAGAGCCCCTTGACGATGCCGGCGTTGATGTTGAAGAGGTCATCCCTGGTCATGCCGGGCTTCCTGGGCACGCCGGCGGGGATGATGACGACGTCGGAGCCATCCAGCGCCTCCCCGAGCTGGTCGTCCCCCATCAACCCCTTCACCTGCAGGAGTCGAGTGGAAACCAGTGAGCTCGGATCTAGTCCAGGCCAAACCATCATAGCCAAGCCAGAGGAGCGCGAGGCGTACCAGGGCGGGGGAGTTGATGTGGGAGACGTCGGCCGCGACGCCGGGTGTCCCGGCGATATCGTAGAGGGAGAGGGAGGAGACGAGCGGGTTGAGCTTCATGAGGAGCGAGAGCGGCTGCCCGATGCCGCCCGCCGCGCCCAGGATGGCCACCTTCCGCTCCGGGTTGGCCGAGGACGCGTACCCGCGGCGGCTCCGGCGGAGGAGCTCGGCCGTGGACTTCATTAGCGACGGCCTCATCGTGTCGGCGGGGTCGGGGCTCGCTCGCTCGGGCGTTTCTCGCTGGAGATTTTGGTGGGGGAGCGGAGCGCAGCGGAGGCGGGCGGCGGCGGCGGGCGTGGGGCGCTTTAATAGAGGGGAGGGGAGGAAGGGCCCAAACTCCAAAGGGCGGATGGGATCTGAAGGCAAGTTGTTGGTGGCGGTGGGAGAGAGAAAACTTTTTTTTTTTTGGCCTTTTTGGCGTCTCGTTCTCGTCTCGTCGTCTCCGCCCGTTCGTCCGAGGTTATTTTTCATTTCTGTTCTGTGCCTTCTTGTTCTTGTGATCACTTGGGTTGTTGATCTGGCTCACTGGCTGGCGCTGGCCGAGGTGGAAGGGTCACTAGCGCACTGAAAGAGTGCACAACAACTGCGCGAGCACGACAGCACGGCGCATCACGACTCGCACCACCGCGGTTCAGCGGTCAAGAGTCAAAGATACCTTGGTTTTGTGCATCACTTCTGGATGGAAATGGACCGCCAAACTCACTGAGCTGAGCTGACAAGAACAGGAGGCGGCTACAAACCCAACGGTTCCGCAACAGAATTTTGACGAATTATTATCTTCCTTTCGAATCCAGAGTACGGTATTATCACACATGAGCCTCGCCGGCCGCCACAGCAATTAGAGTACGAGTACAATGATGTTGCTCACTTGCTCTAACCATTTATGACATTAAAAAACGTGTCTCACTAGATAGTATGCTATTTCGTGGACTGAAGAAATTCTTTGACGTTAAAAACTTCATCAACATCTATGTAAAAAATGGCAGTTTATCTTTTGTCTGCGAACCTTTGTAAGCTAGTGTCCCAAACAATACTCATTTTGCTTTCTATAAAAGCAGGACCAATGGCCTTTGGTCTATAAAAACTCCTTTCGGTCTAAAAAAAACTCCATCAACATCAGCTGTTGTGATAACATCATAGAAATCAATAAAAGGATCCTCTTCAGCCCAAAACGTAAACATTCGACAAAGGCATCTTTTATACTTCCTCCTGCACTCCACATTGTCATATTTACCAGTTTTTGTATGTAAAGGTTTAATACTATGATCTGTGGATATCTCGATGATAAAATCACAAAGATTTCGACTTCATATACGATTATAGGACTTTTATGTCTAAGTAGATATAGAGAGGCAATGTCCATGAATTGGGTGTATATAGAGTTCTGAGTTTTCTGTTTTGTGGAAAATAAAAAATTGATCTGCTCTGCTATCTTCACATGTTTAATTTTGTGGGCTTGCTCTACTCACATGTTAAGCAAAAATATTGTTTATTCCTAATTTCTCGAGTTCATCTCAGTTGCCCAACTTTCCAGATAGCCAACATTGGCCCTGATTAGATCACTTTAGCTCGGTTAGAGGCTAGAGTTAGTTTCAAATTAGCCCAAACTAACTCTAACTCAAGAGGGGTGTTTGGATCCAAGAACTAGTTTGATAATAAATATATTTTTTTAATTATTTGTCTTATTTAAACTATTTTTCCAACCGGATTTAGTTTAGCAGACTTTTATGTGGCCTATCGCATACAATAAAAAATAAAAAAGAAAAAATTCACATGCTTTGCATATATACATGTATATATGTACATATGCACGTAATGAACTTCCTTGCCTCCTTGCTTGCTAGCTAGCTTCCGTCGTGTAGGCACACATGCATCGGCGTCGAGCAGACACGGATCAGGTGCGGTGGAGAAGGGCGAGCGGCGGATTGCGTGCGGCGGTGCGGGCATACGACGACGGGAGTCATGACTTTTTTAGTGGGACCCACAAGACTAGCCCAAATAAACACCACTTTAGGAGGCTATTTTTTTTATGGGCTAGTTAGAAAAAATTAGCTCTAACCCTCCTGTTTGATATTTTAGGCTAGTTTGGCTCCTAGCCCTTGAATCAAACAGGACCATTCTTAAGAGGGAACTATACCGCATCTACTCTAGCACAAAGATATATATAAATCAGACACCAAACATACAAACCAAACCTAAATATCTGGAAAGTGCGAGAAATAAAACGGAAGCACAACGGAAACATTTTATATGGTACAAAGACAGATAGATAATAAAATGGCAGGACTACGAGGGTTGCCACAGGAACGTTTAACATCAAACAGAGTTACAAAGCATTGTATAAAGTAGCCAGCAAATTCATGGCGACGAGTCCATCCATTTCCACACTCAAAAGTTGCAACACGTCCAATGAGAGAAAGATTGATCCAGACAATGCTAACTCAGAGAGAGTTCACCCTAGGAACTTAAAAGGCAAGGCACAACTCATGCTCAAGTCCAGAGACTCATGATCCTCTCTACTCGATCAGATCATCATCGTCATCAGGAAGTGGTTGGGCAGCCGCTGCAGCAAGCTCAGCTTCATGCCTGAGTAAATAGAAAGTAAATCAGTTCTTGCAACACTTCGAATTGAGGCAACAGATTAAAGGATAATAGAAACACAAAACGATTATAAAGTGGACAAAAAACAAAAGGTGACACTCACTGTTGCTGCATAGCCATGTCAATGGTAACTTCCGGAGGCTTCAGGGCAACAGCTTCAACAAAGTGAAGGTTCGGGTCGCTGTTAAGACCAAAGACATTGTCAAGAATAAACATATAGTGATATTTGGTTGTGAGCACAAGATACAATGAACAAAAGCAGGTTAGTCAGTTACCCAGCCAGTTTCCTTGCAAGGTAAAGGAAAGGCTTCTCAAAGTTGTAATTGCTCTTGGCTGAAATTTCATAGTACTGCAGATTCTTCTTCCTGTGGAAGGTGACCTGCTTGGCCTTCACCTGCCTGTTCTTCACATCAACCTTGTTACCGCAGAGGACAATGGGGATGTTTTCACACACCCTGCATGAATTAATAATTAAACACAAGAATTTCCCAACAAAAATATAAATAAGTACAAGTTTATGACAAAGAAAGGCTGCAACAAACCTGCACAGATCCCTATGCCATGTAGGGACGTTCTTGTATGTCAGCCTTGACGTTACATCAAACATGATAATTGCACATTGGCCATGGATACTGCATGGGAATAGAAATCACAAAGAGTTCAGAAAATGTAACCAAAAATAGTTCGGTACTGAAAGCATACATTGACTTTTACAGTGTATGTAAACTTGTTAATTAAGATGTTAATGAAGATATATCGCAAATAAGACTTACTAGTATCCATCCCTGAGGCCACCGAACTTCTCTTGTCCAGCAGTATCCCAACAGTAGAACCTGATCTTACCACAGTTCGTGGTGAAATCCAATGGGTGGACTTCCACACCAATGGTTGCTGAAACAACAAAATTCATGAGAAGCTGTTAGTATTATTGATGGCAAGTAAGTGAAGTAATCAAGGAAAACCCAAATCAAAATGGTACTTACGTTCATATTTCTTCTCAAATTCACCAGTGAGATGCCTCTTCACAAATGTAGTCTTACCTGCACAGAAAACATCAGGGATAAAAATCACACAGGGACAAAAGAAGTGATTATAAAGGATAACAGATAGTTGTGGTGTATAGAATAAATAGCCATACATTTCAAGTCTTTGAGGACAATAGCATTATGCCTTAACAACTGAAATTCAAACAAACTAGCTAATGAAGGTTGCAATTAAAAAAGATAAATAGCGTCTGGAAATAAGTTTTTTTATGCAAACAATCGTGCAGTTTCGTACCAACAGTTAAGGTCGTGCATAGTTAGCATTCAAAATGTTGGAAACAAGAACTGATTCACATCCACCTCAAATTTAGTTGTACCACAGGCAGCGCTAACTTAGAATAGAATACAGATTTTCTACAATACAGAAGTTAATAAAACAACTAGATAACAAAGACTTATTCTTATAATTTTTTTCAGGTATTAAAACGACATCAGGCAAGGGGCAGGCAGCCCCTGTGATCCTCATGGTCTATGTGAAAAGGAACTTTAATGAGGACAAACAAGGTCTAATATAATTGTGCAGTTTATATATGTTAAAACGAATCTAAATGAAGTGAGATAACTACAGCACAGCATGATAAAAAATCAGTATTAGCGCAACTGCCTATCTAATATCCCAGTAACGGGGCTCGTGAGGAAACTAGGGGGAGGCAGCCCGTATGATCCGTTCAATCCACCAGATCTCGTAGAAAAATTGGCAGCGTCTACCATTCCTAACAACCAATCGAGACAAGGAACGATTCGGAAACTCACCCGTGCCGCCATCGCCGACGATGACGAGCTTGAAGCTGGGGTAATCCACGGTCCCCTGGTTCGGCAGCGCCTGAAAGGAAAAACAAACAAAACATCGCGAATCAGACACACGCAACCCCAGATCCGGGGATAAAACACGGCGGAAATCGGATCCCGTGCGGGGCACTCACCATCTCGGTCGCACGCGAAGGGAGCCGCGCCTGATGCGGCGAAGCTGCGGGGTTCGGAGCACAGGGGGACAGCAAAACCCTAGAATTCGAACTGGAAATGGGGAGAGCCGCCGGTGGAGGCGGAGGGCTTTATAGCTGCGGTGGCGTGTTGTTTTTTTCACTCGGGGGTGCGGGGTTTTGGTAGCTTTGGATGGACGCAGGAATTGTGGCCGCCAGATCTTGGGCGGCGGGTGGGGATCGCATCCGGCTAGCTTTCGTCCCACGCGAGATTTCTGGCCGTCGGATCCGAAGGGTGTCAGGGAGGGGTGGGCCGCGTGGGCTTTTATCCAATGATGATAACACGAGGTGAGGTGATGGCCCAACTCTTCTTTTGCTTACGGCCCAACATGTTTATAGTTGTCCCTCTAAAAGAGGACAAATATGTGAATTGGTTTGTAGCGTAATAGTAGGACGGTCCAGTGGGAACGCTACCTATTAGGGTTTAAATTCTGGTGCTCGCACTTTTTTCTGGGATTTTTCTAAGGACTTTCCGGCATTATACATTAAGTGGTAAGCGACGTTTCCGTCGACGACAAGACGCCAACGATAACAGAATCTCCAGATCTATCGGGTGATCAGTCCTTTAAAGGAGCTCATGGTAGGGTTTGTGTATTGTGACCGTCTGTGCGTTTGTACGGTCTACTTCTAAAAATGACAAATATGTGCTTGTGATCTGTAGTTCTGTACTGTGTGTGACAAACTGACAATGACATGATGCGATCGCATTATGTGTCACGTACTACAATTTCTTTGACTGGGCGAGTGATTACAAAGTGGCTCATCTAATCTAATCTATCTACTAACGCTCATTTATCCAATCTATCTACTAACGCTCAATTATTTACAGAAGAAAGAAAAAACATGTGTCGATGCCCCGGAGTCTCCAGGAAATTTGGATTTCGTAAGCGAGCTGGTTGCTCAGGCATCAGCACTTGTGGCTGAATTGAGTTCAATCGTTTCTACCGCAGCATAGTTGAGACTTTTATCTGTGTGCCATTAAGAAAGTTATACTAGACCTACGTGTCACTCAAAAATTGATTCAGACTTGTGTGCCATAGCCCATTTTTATTTGTATCTACGTGTCATTCCGTCCACCTTTCGTCGCGTTTTCACCGGCTGACAGTTCTGACAGGTGGGCCTGGCTACCAAAGAAGTCCAAAATACCCTTCCTCCTTCTTCCTGCTCCCCACAGCCCCACAGCATTGTACGCCGCAGTCGCTCGTCAAGTCGTCATGCTCGCCCGTCCCGCCCGCCGTTCAGTGTTTCTGGGCACCAGCTCCGCCGTTCAGTCCTTGAGCTCGCGAAATCAGCTCGTTGCTGGGCACCACCGGCCGGACATGGACAGGAACAGGAAGAACTGCCATGGCATGGACGGCGGGGACCTCGCGCGCGCCGCCTATGGGGTCGGTTGGCGTCGGTTGCTCGCTCGCTCATGTTCTTTTTTTTGATGGGAGCTCGCTCAGGTTCCTGACAGAGAAGGGGTGAGAGAAGAGAGAGATAGAGGGCAGTTTAGACTTTTTCTATCTTCGAGCCCACATGTCAGATCCAACAAACAGCGAAAATCAGACGGAATGGCACACAGGTATAAACAAAGTTGAACGATGACACACAGGTCCGATTGAACTTTCCGATGGCACACAGGTCCGGTTGAACTTTATTGATGGCACACGAGTAAAAGGCTCAGCATAGTTGCATGTACAGGCGTACAGCCAATGTGCTAACCATCACCATCACAAATACACGAGTATCGTTTCAAAACAAATACACGAGTACAGTACGATCCAAAGGAAACAGAACTTATTGGAAACTGGATTCATTTTATTGTGATTTAAAATCTTGGGCAGCGACAGTTTTACTGTATCCTGGACAAATCGGAGAAGAGAAATAAGAAATGGAGATACTGTAGTTGTTCTAGTTTTGTATTTTTTTTTTCTTATGCATCTGTCTAGATACATGGTGACCACAATCTGAGGGAACGATCACACAAAATTTACAACGTGGTTGAAATAAATAATAGAGCTAATTGCACTAGAGTGTAGGTAGGTAATTTTACGCACAACTATTTTTGACAGAAACGTGTCGATGTCCATGTCTGGAGTCTCCAAGAAGTTTGGATTTCGTAAGTAGAGTAAGGGAGAAAAAGCCATGAGTAAGACACGTTGGTGAATCTTCGCTGGTTTGAACTTTCAGAGTACGTGCATTTTCAGAGTAAGACACGTCAGGAGAAAAAGGCCAGTAGTAGTATTACGTTCAGGGTACGTGCTGTGCATTGACTTGAAGAGAAATCAAATGCAGAGTCTTGATCTCAGACGATCAGGATCAACTGAAAAATGGTCTGACATGAAGTGTTGAACGAATATGTTTTATATTCATTGTTGTTGTCATTTTTAACAGTCACAGAAATTCCAAGCACGTGGCTGTTCTGCAGTGTGGCCGCACAGGCGTGTAGATACATAGTGACCGCTATCTGAGGAAACGATCGAAAAAATTTACAAAGTGGTTGAATTAAATATTAATCGAGCTAATTGCACGTACAATGTAGGTAGGTAATTGATGCTCAACTGTTTTTGACAGAAACATGTCGATGTCCATGTCCTGGTGGTGATTTTTCTCCGGGTCTGACACTATTGCGTATTACAATCAACTAGTTCTGATTGAAGGACAGTAGTATTAAGTTCAAAGTACGTGCATCTCAGTGCTTAAAAGAAATCAAATGCAGTGTGTTGATCTCAGTCTCAGACGCTCAGGATCAGCAGAAAATGACCTGACAACAAGAGTTGAACGAATATGTTTCTATAGTTGCTGAAAACGATATTCCTTGATCTTGTCTTTGATTCAGTCACAGAAATTCCAAGCACGTGGTTGTTTCTGCACATGCTTGCAGGCTGCAGCAGCCTCGTGCTTTCACCACTTGTATTACAGTACTCCCCTGTCAAGCAAGCACGCACTGTCCGTCTATATACTTTATATACACATCACGTATCTATACTGTATATGTATGTAACAGCTATCAGACCGGCGGCCGATTCACATGTGTGTGTCTGTGTAGGTAACACAAAACGTAGGATCGACTCCTAGCTACTACGGCTTTTGCTACAAATAATCTGACACGGATCGATCAAAAGACGTGTACAGGCATGGCAATGGCGAATTGGCGATGCCTGCAGGCTGCAAATCAGTCATGATCTCAGATGGTTGACACCATGGGGACGGCGACGGGGTACCTGTCGATGTCGTCCATCCAGGGGTTGCTCTTCTCCTTGGCCGGGTTCACCGACCGGAGCGCCTTCCACACGGCGCTGTTGCACTTGAACCCGGAGCCGAAGGCGATCTGCCAGGCGCGGTCGCCCTTCTTGATCCGGCCCTTGGCCTCGGCGTAGGCGAGCTCGTACCAGAGCGAGCTGCTGGAGGTGTTGCCGAACCGGTGCAGCGTCATCCTGGACGGCTCCATGTGCCAGTCGGTGAGCTTGAGGTTCTTCTCCAGCTCGTCCAGCACCGCCCGCCCGCCGGCGTGGATGCAAAAGTGCTCGAACGCCAGCTTGAAGTCCGGGATGTAGGGCTTGACCTTGCGCTTGAGCACCTTGCGCGCGACGAGCGTAGCGAAGAAGAGCAGCTGCTCCGACGTGGGCAGCACCAGCGGGCCGAGCGTCGTGATGTTGGTCTTGAGCGCGTCCCCGGCGACGGCCATCAGCTCCTTGGACAGCGACACGCCCACTTTCCCGTCCGCGTCCTCCCGCTGCCTGACGCAGCCGAAGCAGCGGTCGTCGGCAGCCTTGTGCGTGCGCACCGTGTGCACCAGCTGGTACTTGGACCGTCGGCGCGCGGAACCCCGGTTGGACAGCAGGAGCGCGGCGCCGCCCATACGGAACAGGCAGTTGGAGACCAGCATAGAGCGGTCGTTGCCGAAGTACCAGTTGAGGGTGATGTTCTCCATGCTGATGACCACGGCGTACGTGTCCCGGTGACACTGCAGTAGGTCCCTGGCGAGGTCGACGGCGATGAGCCCCGCGCTGCAGCCCATCCCGCCGAGGTTGTAGCTCGCCACGTTGCCCCGGAGCTTGTAGTGGTTGACGACCATGGCGGACAGCGACGGCGTCGGGCAGAAGAGGCTACAGTTCACCACCAGCACGCCCACGTCCTTGGGCCGCACCCCCGTCTTGGCGAACAGCTCGTCCAGCGCGCCGAACATGACCATCTCGGCCTCCTTCCTCGCGTTGGCCATGGACGGGTTAGGCGGGATGTTGAGCACGGCCTCCGGGAGGTACGTGTCCTCGCCGAGCCCGGACCGCTCGATGATCCGGCGCTGGAACTCGACGTTCTCCGGCGTGAACGTGCCCAGCCGCTCCGTGCAGTCCATGAACCGCGCGCGGCTGCACTTGCGCTCCTCGTCGGGCTTGTAGCACGCGAAGTCCACCAGGTACACGGGCCGCGGCCGCGTCAGCGCGTACGCCGTGGCCACCACCACCAGCACCGTGGAGCAGACCAACACGGACACCAGGTTGTACTGCAGGCTCTGCCACAGGTCGGACAGGTCCCGCAGCGTGAAGGTGGAGAGGTGCGCCGCCGCCAGCCCCGGCAGCGGCGCCAGCAGCAGGTAGGCGCCGTGGCTGATCAGGTGGTGGTACCCCAGCTTCACGTACTTGAGCTTCACCGACTGCTTGAAGTCCGGCATGCCGCTGCCGCCGCTGCTCGCCGTAGTTCTTGGTTCGTCGTCCGCCATGTCAGCTAGCGAGGGAGGAGCCGAGGACGGACAACGATCGCGAATCACCAGCGTGACAAGATGACTATCTATCTCTCAACTTGTTTCTTCTTGTGGGCGGCGATGGAGCGTCAGGCCTGGCTTATATAGACAAGGCACCGATCTGATAGAGTTCCGACCCGGCTGGTACCAGATACCAACTCGATCAAGATTCAAGGTGCGCGTTCAACGGTCGGAGAGACGGGACGAGAGAGGACAGACAATGCATATGTGACGCACGGGAAGCTAACCCGTGTCGAAACCGGCGCCTGCCCACCTACTACCTGATGTCCTGATCGGTCTCGGAGATCCAAACCGAAAGATACGCCACGCACAGCGTCGTCGGGCCGGCGGATCGGATGCCAGCGGTGGGCAGGGCAAGCAACCGGCCGGGGTTGTGCTGCTGCGTTTGAAGGCCTGGACACGCTAGCTAGCGGCGCTTCATGCGTTCCGCCTGACGCGCCCGAGAAACGCAACGCGGATGGGGGCTCGACGGCGACGGTTACGGGACCGGGCGGGCGCCTGGGAGGAGTTCAGGAGGACGACGAGGAGGGGAGGGCCCCCGGCGAGCGCGACGTGGCGGCCCGGCATCTTGTAGTCGCGCCGCGTTCGCGCGCGGGAGGGGGGAGCGGCGCGGCCGAGCGAGGAGGTTAGCGAGCCGTGCGCGGCTGCGCGTGCGCCGGTCCAGCCATACACGCGGCCGGGCGCGGAGTTCGGGGGGACGGACGGTGCGCGCGAACGTGTGGTGAGCGCCTGCGCGCGGCGTGTCGTGGACTATGCCTTTTCGGAGCGCAATAACACGCACGTTGACGCGTACGCGGTGGACGTACGTAGAATACAGTTACACTCACTCCATCTTGAACCATACGCAATTCTACGTAAAAATGCTAAGGCACGTTTGATACAAGGGCCAATCATTAGTTACCTAAAAGTTAGTCTAAATTAGGTCTGATAATATCTAAACAGGAAAGCTAATTTTTTATATAAGTTTTTGACTAGTTGTTACTCCCTCCTTCCTAAATTGTAAATCATCCTAAGAAGCTTAGGTAGTCAAAATATTTCAAGTTCAACTAAATTTATACGATAAGATAATAATATTTATGATGTCAACTAAATATTATTAGAATTATATTTTCAAGTATACCAATTTTGATATAAAAAATATTTATAATTCTCTTTACCATTTTTGTCAAACTTAAGATACTTTGATTCTCCAAAATTTTTGGAATGACTTACAATTTGGGATGAAGGGAGTACTTGTTATTAGCCAACTAGCTAGCAACCCTTAGCTTATTTAAGCTAATTTTTATAGCCCAACTAATAATTAACCCTACCCTATCCACACAGACCCCAAGCAGCCAGAAGATTTATTTTTTTATCAAATATTTCAAAATTTAAATATTTATATCATACTTTTTAGAAATTAATATTATGTCATACTAAGTATATACCTTCAGTTCTGTTATAAAATATATTTTATAATATATCTATTTGGAGTCATGCTTTCAACAATATTTTTGTGAACATAGTTAAATATATGGTAGTTTGATTTAACTTTACTTAGAGTTAGAGATAGAATTATACTTTCATAGGACCGACTTGATTCTCAGCTTTCATGGGACCAAGGTAGTATATATTTAATGCATTCCAAAATATAAGATGTTTTTGTTTTGTAAATACCTAGATACACTCTATGTCTATATTAGGGAAGGTGCACGATGTATGCTTACAACAACGTACTTACACGAGTGTTATTTCGAGGCCATTTGGTTGCTCACTTTTCATGCAAATCGTGTGTACCATGAAGTCCTTCGTGGAAGGACTTTTTTTCCAAGTGAAGTTTTGGACTTACTCTAGTGGATGATTAGTGCAAGTAACAAAGTAGTACGAAAAGAAAGGCAGGGTCAAAGTCTCAAACAGATGCTGCTTCCTTCACCGAATCATCTGGTCCACACTGCATAGATCATAGAGGTCAGAGGATAGATATCTGCAGTCCATCTCATGTTCCTTTCGTCTCGCAAGCACGTTACGGACCTGCCCAATCATCACCCTTCTCGCCTATAAATCAGCACTGCAAGTTTCCTCCTAGCCTTTCCGGTGAGTGTGAAAACCATACCATTACATATTTGCATATATTCGTTGCAGCCCAGCGGTCTCTGTTTTTGTACTGTAAAAAACAATGCTTTTTAAGTCGTCGTAGGTCGCGAGAACACATGTTGAGTTGCTGACCGAAAGCGACGCCACATACTCGACCAAACACGAGGCGATGGTCAAAACTCATCGAGGATAGTAAGAAAGAAGAACCGCGCCGTAACTTCCTGCAAATAGCCAAATAGTACGTGTTCACCTGCTTGATCACGTCATTTGACCTGTATCCGCAGGCAGGCAGCATCAAAGATGAACTCGCAAGTCAGGTTCTTCCGCAGATGGGCAAGAAGACATCATTATGATTGGACAACGGAAAATCAAGAATGATGAAGTGAAATCTGGGGGTTTTACGGAAGCGGCGCAGCGCCGTCTTCCTCTGACCTAACATATCGTGCTATTTCTGTAAGTGCTACTGTAAGCAGCAAGTGTACAACACATAAGTAATTCACAGACATGCATGTTTGACCAGTTGTGGGCATCATGAAAGGGCAATTTCTGTAAAATATACTAGCGTGTCCGACACTACCAAATTTATCCAGAAAGGCAGCCAAATTCCACACACCAACATACTATCTCTAGACTTTTCACGCCACTTGCTAGCGTGCCACTGCTAGTACGAGTGTATGACATCTCATGGACGAAGACAAAACCTCTTCCTGAGCCAACTGTTTTTACAATTAAATTGCTATGCTATAAGTGTATATTGGATCAATATTCACAACAACGCTCCTGATATGGGCCAATTCACTACATCAGTAAGCGATACCACCCGAGAATGTGTCCCCATCATTTATTAGGCTCTCTGTCAGCCAGTAACCATCCCATGAGCCTCCGACTCTATCACAAGTAACAACAGTCGATTAAAACCACCGGATGGTTGAAATGACAGCAAGTGAAAAACAAGTTGACAGAGTGACAGGTACCTGGACCATTGTGAATTGAAATATTTCTTCTTCCTCTGGACGGGCTCCTTGTACCCAAACTCTTTGTTTAAACCGGTTCTGTTCAACATGATGCAATCCAGAATAACATAAATTTAATTTAATACTCAGAGAATAGAGATCATTATGCATGAATTATGCTAACTTTCATCTTTTTTGCCTTGTAATACCTCTTCAACCCATAAACAGCTTAATATCTTTCTTTCTTTGTGGCCCAGCAGCACTCTGTAGGTTGAATGTTGAAACAAACGCCGGAAGCGTTCAAACTGGAACAGTATTGGTGGCAATAAGTAAGGAACACACTATGACTGCCAGTATAAGCCAGAAGGAATAGGTATGTCTGGCAGTATAAGCCAGAAGGAATAGGTTTGGGAGTACCTGTCCTAGATCAAACTGTCGTCCAAAGTAAGCTGACCTTTCGAAGGGGTCAAAGCCTGCAAACTAATAAGACCACACAAGACACAACTCGTCAGCCTGATCAAAGGCGAGTTTCCTTAACGCCATGTCCAATGAAATGAGCAATTTTCATGTTTGTATAGTTACCCGGTACATGACCTCTATCCCAAAATCTGGACGGGGCTGATCATTGTATTTTAAGGATTCAAGCTGGTATTCGACTGCTTCTTCTGCACTAAACTGAAAGAAAGAACCGTTTTAAATGCCCAAATGTTGAGATTTAGATACTTATGCTCTTTTGCAATTATTTTGAGACAGGACATTACATTCAACCTGAGACCAAAGGGCTTTCTCTTGCGAGTTTCAAGCCTGAGGCAAACAACAGAAAGTTCCAGTCAGTATTGCAAGCCCAACAACTGCAGGATTAACTAATGTTCATGTACTATGTCAGACTAATTATTACATCTGGGAAGTTAGGCCACAAATACATGCCGTATCATGGTCGACACAATTTCACAAGTTTCTTATTGCTTAGTAGAGTATGATGAATTGTTCAGGTGGGATTTCCCACTGCCCAGCTGACAAAAATTAATCTAAGTAGAGGCCTGAAAGTTCTCAAATTCAACCATTTTATACAGGAAGACAAGATCTTGGGAGCGGGAAGACAGGATTTACAATACAATGTAAAAAGGACATGCCGCTTTGCCAGAATGGTTATTACAGGGAGAGGATATTTCAGGATGTCCTTAAGCTTTTTGCCCAAAGGAATACCTGATAGGTAATGGTAACGATCTCACAACTCACTGTAAATTTGTGGAGAAGTTATGCTATGAAGTTATGCTATGCCATTAGTTTCTCGGTTATTTGTGGAGTTCTTAGGCAGAACAGAAAGCAAATTGAGTTGATCAATAAAGTTAAACAAAGCTGACAACTGAAAAGTGAAAAGACAACAGTCCTGTGGCCCTTCGCCCTACAATGGAGAGAAACATTAGGTAGAACAATAGCATATGAGTTTATATACTGACAGTTGGCTGCCCAAATTCCTGCAATTATATTTTACAAAATTTTGATGGGCACATATGCAAGTAATAAAATCAATTCAGCCTGTCTACCTCAGGTTACAGTTTCTCTATATGTATTGTGCAGGCAACCTAGATTCAGAAGAGTCAAGTCCATCCCTCACTTGGGATGCTTCATGCTCACAGTCTCGCACAGAACTCCGAAGAAACTAAGCATGTTGTTGGAAATTGCAGAAGGAAACAGGCACTCCTGAGTCATACTCCTGATCCAGTATTTATCCATTCCAAACTGCTACCACAGTGACGCTTATAACATGTCCAATTGCCATGTATGGCCCAGCTAACCAATTCAAACAAATACAGAAGCCCTGAAGTGAATGAATTACTAACACAATGTTTTGTAATATGCAGCATCCAGAGAGCTGTAACCATGTGACTGCTTTGGTAGACAAAAGGTGGGTTGGAGAATGAATGGTATGGTTTCATTCCACAGAAAGCCAAATTGAGGCTCTGATGTCAGTTTAGTTCATACACTCCTGTTGGATGTCTAAACTGAAGGGGAAACACTTGTCTGTTTGATTTATCGAACCATTTTACCGCCTAATAGACTTAGTCAAGTCCAGAGAAACTAGTTTCCAGTACATACATACTTTAACTGTCAATGGTAACAATCGAACCATTTTACCGCCTAATAGACTTAGTCAAGTCCAGAGAAACTAGTTTCCAGTACATACTTTCACTGTCAATGGTAACATCCTGTCAATACTCAGTCAGGCACACAAATTTCAGTTGATGTATGTACCTGAAAACATTGTTTTTGCCTGAAACGATTTTTCCCCCTAGAGTTTTGTTCGAATCCTGGACTGTCCAGATCACGGTAACCAATCCAGATGATACTTTCATGGCATTTTGTTCCATTTCTTACAAATATATTTACTTTATAACTGAAAAAAAAATGTGTAGTAGTAGCCACCAAAATGTGTTTGAGAGCACACTAGAAACCAAAACCAGAAGCCCCATCAGCTATCCGTGTCGGCCCTGACTACGCAACCTAATCTAACCAGATCCCGTAACGTGTACTCCACCTAGCTGAGACTTCTCACAAGCGCAGAGCAAGACGCAGCGAGGGGAAAGGGAAGTCGAAACGGCGGGTACTGACCAATTGGCCGAGAGGAAGTCCGGCACGTCCGACGAGGCGGCGGAGGCGGAGACCCTGAGGCGCGCCGCCGCGGCGGGGACCGTGGTCCTAGGGCATGCCCTCCAGCAGCCGCCGCCGCCGCCGCCGCAGCGGGTTGGCGCCCGCGGGAGCGCGATCGGCTTCGCGGTAGCAGCAGCGGACGACGCCATTGTCAGTGTGAGATGCTTCGTTTTCGTTTCCGCCTCCAGTTTTTTCAGGACCGGAAGATTAATTCAGGCCAGTGAATTTTCCCTGACGTCTTTGGGCTTGGGCTGAGCCGGGCTCCGCGCTTCCGTTAAATCGGGCTGGATAAGGGCCTAAGGAAGACGGAGGCCCAGTAAGATTGATGGAGGCCCATAATAATCAGTTAACTTGTGAACACGGAGTAGGAAAGGCAATGAAAATAGATGAAAGAAAAAGGTTCAGGCTGGACTACGTAAGAGTAAAGTTTGCATGCAGGGATGTCACCAGGGTACCTAAGAGAGCTGAAGCATATCTAGGAGTTGTTAGATATCATTTTGGTTCAGCGAAGAAGAAAAAATGAAAGCTCAGAAATTTGCTATCAAGATCAATGATGAACAACAACCTACCAAGAAACTTAGATCAGACCCCAACACCAGGGATGACAAGACCAATGGTCCAGGAGCTAATGGAAATATTGCTAACTCTCAGGACAATAGGAGGCCAGATAAATAAGTTGCTGTCTCTGCCCCACCCAAGATGAGATCTAGATCTCAAGAACACAATAAATTGATGAAAGATGCCCACAAAGGGTACATAAAGCCAACTGAAAGTGATGAGGATGGAAAAGTTTTCATTCCAGAATTCATGGAGGATGTGGACTCTGACAGTGATTCTGATCAGGGGGTGGAATAACTCTAACTGAAGGACAATCATCTAAGCAGTCTGGGGACAATGTTCAGGTGTAGACTGTTGAGACTCCGACAACCCTAACATGAAAATAGTAGGTGAAAAAGCTATTGGAAGCTCTGATAACATGGTCACCTCGGATCTGAATGTTCAGAAACAGGGGATTATCACTGACAACATGACTGCTACTGGTCCTATTGTAGACAAATGTCTAGATGCAATCCAAGAAATCCAACTCACACTCAATAAGGACCAATGTGTAGTCAGTGGCAATATGGACGGATCACCTGAGGTATTCATCCCTGAAGATAATATTATTCATACCCAGGAGAGCCAATCTCAACCAGCTGAGACTGAGTATACTCTGGAAGGAAAAAATGAAGAAAATGATGATCCAGTGATAACTCAAGATGTCCTGAGGAAACAAGCCCTCCCTGTCCAAGCTAAGAGGAGTGAGAGGTTGATGAAGGAAGTTACCACCACCACTGATGAAAGAATTGAAAGGATGGCTAAGAAAAGGAACCTAGAAGATAACCAACCTAACTCAAATATGTTCTCTATTCTCCCTATTGATGAAATGGCTGAAATTACTAGTAATTTTGATGTTAATGTTAATAGTGAGAATTTTGAGACTTTTGATTTGCTTAAGGAATTAGAAAATGCTAGACATGATATGTATGCTAAACAGAAGATGCTTGAATCTAATGTCCAGTCTGGCTCAAATTTGGTTGATGAACATAGTAAATCACCTTTGCCCATTGAATGGATTACAGAGGAAACCTCTGATGCAGAAGGTTTCACTCTAATTATGTCTAATAAAAAATCAAGAGAATTAAATAAAAGGGTTAGACTATCTCCTGATATTGCTAAGAAGAAACAGGCCTAGGGAAACCCTGAGGTCAAACCAAAAAGGGGAAGGAAACCTAAACCCCAGACCAGACACATTTCTGAATCCACATATAAATGACGATACAAGGACTAATCTGGAACTGGCTTCCATAGAGTGGCAAGTGGAAGAAAAAGGAAAAATGCTATTCTTAGTCTCACTAATGGGGATGAAATCATTGAAGGAGATGAAAACCTTCTCTCACATGCCATTGAGTACTATAAGGAACTCTTTGGCCCTGCTCCTGAATTTGATATACAACTTGATAGTGGTATCTGGTCTGGAGCAGAGTTCTTATCTGAAGCAGATAATAAACAGTTATGCAGACCTTTCTCTAAAACAGAGATTTGAGATGCTTTAACCCAGATGGAAAAAAATAAGGCTGCTGGTCCTGATAGCATACCTATCGAGTTCTATCAGGCATGTTAGCAAATTATTAAAGACGACATCATCCAACTCTTTGATGACTTTCACAAGAGTAAAATTGACATTAGTAGGATCAATTACGACATCATCACTTTGCTCCCTAAGGTCACTGATGTTGCGAGAATCCAGCAGTTCAGACCTATATGCTTATTAAACTGCCTGCACAAGCTTATTACTAAAACTCTCACAATCAGGATTGAATCGGTTGCTTCCAAACTTATCCACCCTGTTCAGACCGCCTTCATGAATGGGAGGAACATCATGTCAGGGGTCATGATCCTTCATGAGATCCTGCATGAAACTAAAACCAGGAAAGAATGTGGTGTAATTTTAAAGTTGGATTTTGAGAAGGCGTACGATAAGGTTAATTGGAAGCTGCTTTTTTCTGCCTAAAATCTAGAGGATTCAATGAGAAATGGTGTAATTGGATTAACCAAGTAGTGTCAAGAGGGACTATTAGTGTTAGAGTTAATAACCTCCTGGGACCATACATCAAGAGTTATAAAGGAGTCCGACAAGGCGACCCTTTATCTCCTATTCTGTTTAACTTTGTGGCGGATTGCCTTACTAGAATGATACATAGAGCACAGAGTAATGGACTGATTGCTGGTCTTATTGATCATATAGTCCCAAATGGAATAGCTATCCTCCAGTACGCGGACGACACAATTATTTGCCTAAAGCATGACATTGGAAAAGCAAAGAATCTTAAATTACTCCTCTATCTATACGAAATGCTGGCTAGGCTCAAAATCAACTTTAACAAAAGTGAATGATCATGATAAATGACTGGGAAAATGTTGGTGATTCATATGCTGATCTTTTTAATTGTCAAGTTGGGCACTTTCCCATCAAATACCTTGGGGTTCCAGTTAGTCCCAGCAGACTACATGTAGCTGATTGGGTATCATTATTGGAGAAGAGCGCTAAAAGACTTGATATTTGGAAAGGATCCTCTATGTCTATTGCTGCAAGATCCACTTTAACCACCACTTGCTTGAACAATGCCCCTATCTACCATATATCTATATACAAACTACCTGAAACCACCATTAAAGCAATGGATAAAACGAGAAGGACTTTCTTTTGGCAGGGAGGTCATACTAAAAGAAAATATCATTTGGTCAGATGGACAAAAGCTTGTAAGAGCAAAAAGAAAGGGGGTTTGGGGACCAAAGACATCAAGTTAATGAACCTAAGCCTTTTATGCAAATGGTGGTGGAAGCTCAAAAGTGAAAATGGTCTATGGCAAGATATAATCAAATTTAAGTATCTGAAAAAAGACTCAATATCTTCAGTCAAGCATAAACAAAGTGATTCCCCTATTTGGATTGATTTGCTCAAAGTTAAAAACATTTACTTACAGGGTAGAAAAGTTGTTGTGAAAAATGGGGTTTCTGTTAATGTGTGGTTAGACAGGTGGCTATATGATGATCCCCTATCCATCCTGTTCCCTGATCTCTTTAAACTTTGTGAGCAAAAGAATGTTAATGCTGCCCAGCTTGTAAATGGAGAAGTAGATATCACCTTCTGTAGGTGGTTATCTCCTGAGCTGATGTCTCAATGGCACAAAATTTTAAATGATATATCTCAGGTGAAATTGGTGGAGGGACAGGATATGGTAGTTTGGAGATTTGGCGCAAAAAAGAAGTTTACTGTTAAATCTGTGTATAATGCCTTAACTAAATCTGAGAGTGGACATTCCTTTAGCTATATCTGGAAAGGGAAAACCCCTGCTATAATAAAGATTTTTCTATGGTTGATAGCCAATTATGCAATTCTTACCAAGGACAATATGGTTAAAAGGAAATGGGGTGGTGACCCAACCTGTGCTTTCTGTCTTCAACTGGAAAGTGCTGACCATCTCTTATTTTCATGTTCCATTGCTAAATGCGTTTGGGCTACATTTGCTACTAGCCTTGGGGCATCAGAGATTCCCTGCTCCTTTAACCAATGTTGGTACTGGTGTAAGAAATGGATTAAAAATGCTCCTCAATTCCATGCCATTGGCATCGCGGCCATTTGCTAGTCGATCTGGAAGATGAGGAACAACATATGTTTTGAAGGAAAAAAAAATGAAAAACCCCTTGTTCATCATCAGTCATGCTTGTGCTTTAATGAAATTTTGGGCAGGTTTATTGAAGGCCGAGGACAAGGAGGTGCTGACCAAAGACGTTGAAGACATGTACAAGCTTGCTGTTCGGTTGCTGGCAGGGCAGAACCTGGCGCCTCTACCACTGATGATCATGCCACCAGATGGATCAGAAACTGAAGATGGAGATGCAGGTGCAGAAGCAGAGACCAGCCATCTTGTTGATGTTGAACAGGAATGATCATCGCCATATCTCTCCCCAAGTTAGCTGGGTGACTCAGATTCTCAATGCTTCGGCAATTTGTTTTGCTGGTTACGAACTTGTTGAGTTGCACATAAAACAACTAGCGTTGTGTTTCTTTTTGGCCAGATGCTAGGCAGGTCTATGTCTTCTACTCTGAACCAATCTAGAACCATGCTGTATTTTCGTTTTAAGTAATGGAAATGGGGATCCCCTTTTCGAAAAAAACTTGTGAACACCGAGGAAAGGCGTTAATGACCCTCTCGCTTCCCACCCGCGCTGCTTTATCCACTCGCGCTCGCTGAGCAAGCGGCCAGCAGCTCGGCCACGCGCTCCTCCGCTCGCCGTCCGCCAAACCTCTCCAAAACCCCGGCCGCCGCGGCTCCCAGCGCCATGCGCGCCTCCTCCTCCTCCGCTTCAAGAGATGCCGCCGCCTCTGCCCACTAAGCCCGCACTCAATCCAGTCCTCCTCCCCCTCGCCTCCCCTGCCTCGCCGCGCGCCCTCCTGCCGACGCGCCTCCACGCGGAGAGGCGCCAGCGCCGTCTCAGCTCGGCCGCAGTCTCGGCAGCGGCGTCCACCTCCTCCTCCGCGGACCCGAGCGCGGAGCTGCGAGCGCTCTGCTCCCATGGCAAGCTCGCGCAGGCGCTCTGGCTCCTCGAGTCCTCGGCGGAGCCGCCCGACGAGGATGCCTACGTCGCGCTGTTCCGGCTCTGCGAGTGGCGCCGCGCGGTGGAGCCGGGGCTGCGCGCGTGCGCGCACGCGGACGACCGGCACGCGTGGTTCGGGCTCCGCCTCGGCAACGCCATGCTCAGCATGCTCGTCAGGTTCGGGGAGACGTGGCACGCGTGGAGGGTGTTCGCCAAGATGCCCGAGCGGGATGTCTTCTCCTGGAACGTCATGGTGGGCGGGTACGGGAAGGCCGGGTTGCTGGAAGAGGCGCTGGACTTGTACCACAGGATGATGTGGGCAGGCGTGAGGCCGGACGTGTACACGTTCCCCTGCGTGCTGCGGAGCTGTGGGGGTGTTCCAGACTGGAGTTTGGGGAGGGAGGTGCATGCGCATGTTCTTCGGTTTGGGTTTGGGGAGGAGGTCGATGTCCTGAATGCACTCATCACCATGTATACAAAGTGTGGGGACATTGTGGCTGCGCGCAAGGTGTTTGACAGTATGGCCGTGATGGACTGTATCTCATGGAATGCCATGATTGCTGGGCATTTTGAGAATGGTGAGTGCAATGCAGGGATGGAGTTGTTTCTTACCATGCTGCAGGATGAGGTTCAGCCTAACCTCATGACAATAACTAGTGTGACTGTTGCATCAGGCTTGTTGTCTGACATGACTTTTGCAAAGGAAGTGCATGGGCTTGCAGTGAAGAGGGGTTTTGCCACTGATGTTGCGTTCTGTAACTCTTTGATTCAGATGTATGCGAGTCTCGGTATGATGGGGCAATCAAGAACAGTGTTCTCAAGGATGGATACTAGAGATGCCATGTCATGGACAGCTATGATATCTGGGTATGAGAAAAACGGCTTCCCAGATAAAGCTCTTGAAGTGTATGCACTTATGGAAGTGAACAATGTAAGTCCTGATGATATTACTATTGCAAGTGCCCTCGCTGCTTGTGCTCGCTTGGGGAGTTTGGATGTCGGCGTCAAGTTGCATGAGCTTGCTGAGAGCAAGGGATTCATGAGCTATATCGTAGTTACAAACGCACTCCTTGAAATGTATGCAAAGTCCAAGTGTATTGATAAGGCTATTGAAGTTTTTAGGTGCATGCCTGAGAAGGATGTAGTATCATGGAGTTCAATGATTGCAGGATTTTGCTTCAACCATAGGAACTTTGAGGCTCTTTACTATTTCAGGCATATGCTGGCAGATGTAAAGCCTAATTCTGTCACTTTTATTGCTGCTCTTGCTGCTTGTGCTGCTACTGGGGCTTTGAGGAGTGGTAAGGAGATCCATGCACATGTTCTAAGGTTTGGTATTGCATATGAAGGTTATCTGCCCAATGCCCTTATCGACTTGTATGTAAAATGTGGCCAGACAGGCTATGCTTGGGCACAGTTCTGTGCACACAGTGCAAAGGATGTTGTGTCCTGGAATATCATGATTGCAGGTTTTGTTGCTCATGGTCATGGGGATACTGCTTTATCGTTCTTCAATCAAATGGTGAAGATAGGAGAATGCCCAGATGAAGTTACATTTGTTGCCCTTCTATGTGCATTTAGTAGGGGTGGAATGGTGAGCGAAGGTTGGGAGCTTTTTCATAGCATGACTGAGAAATACTCTATTGTTCCAAATCTCAAGCACTATGCATGCATGGTGGATCTTCTAAGTCGTGTTGGGCAACTGACAGAAGCTTACAAGTTCATAAATGAAATGCCTATCACACCAGATGCTGCTGTTTGGGGAGCCTTGCTAAATGGATGCCGGATACATCGGCATGTTGAACTTGGGGAGCTTGCTGCCAAATATGTCCTTGAATTGGAGCCTAATGATGCTGGATATCATGTTCTTTTGTGTGATCTGTATGCTGATGCTGGTATATGGGATAAATTGGCTAGGGTGAGGAAAACCATGCGGGAGAGAGGACTGGATCATGATTCTGGATGTAGCTGGGTTGAGGTTAAAGGAGTAGTCCATGCATTTCTTACGGATGATGAATCACATCCACAGATCAGAGAAATAAATACTGTTCTAGAAGGAATATATGAGCGGATGAAAGCATCTGGATGTGCTGTTGAATCTCATTCTCCAGAAGATGAAGTATTGAAGGATGACATCTTCTGTGGTCACAGCGAAAGACTTGCTGTTGCTTTTGGTTTGATCAATACCACACCTGGCACCTCAATTTCTGTCACCAAAAACCAGTACACATGTCAGAGGTGTCACAGGATACTGAAGATGATTTCTAACATAGTACGGAGAGATATAATTGTTAGGTACAGTAAGCAACTCCACCATTTTAAGGAGGGAAGTTGTTCTTGTGGAGATGTAGATTTGGGGTGAAGTTTTTGCAGAGGGGAAGCAAGATTAATTATGTTGCATATACCCTTGTGCTATTATTCGTCTTGTACATGCTAATCGTTAGCAAGTAGCAGGGCAGCCTGGATATAGCTACATTAGCAGCGGCAACACTGCTTGGATTAGAGAAACTCATATTTTGAGTTCTGTATAGCAGTTTTGTGCAGATACTCAACCTGTTACATGGCAACATCGAAAATTATACTCAAGTAATGGGACTTAAAGGTTCTCACATATCATGGAAGGTAATTGTTGCTTCTTCTCTTTCACTGGTTTAGTTGATAAAATTCCTGTTGTTTTTCTAACACTTATTTTCTTTCCATGCAGTCTCCTTAAGAATTGATTCTCAGGATCTTTGCTTCCAACAACTTCCAAAAAGAAATAATCAAGTAAGCTTGGGCTATAGAGGATAGTCTAGTCAATGTATAATGTTGTGTTGAATGGGCTTTATGTAGTCTTAATACTATTTGTAGTGCCCATCGACTATAGTCTAGGGAACATAGAGCTGCAATTTTGGCAGTCATTTACTCATATTAAATACACCAAGCTTCAAAAATATATACATTGGAATTGCATTGTGTCCCTTGGTGTAATTTGAAAAACACAAAGCTGATAAAGCAGCTACAACTAGATTTATGCTTGGACCATGCAGTAAAATAATTCAAGATCAAGAGTTTCTATGATATATAGAAAACTTGGAAATGGCCCCTTCTCACCAGCTCATTTGGGGATTATCAGCAAGTTTCCGTTGGGCAACTGATATGCTGCATTTTGCAGCATAGTCTCCTACCAGTTTGGTGACCTAACTGAAAATCTGTGTCACAACTTTATGCTTATCTTAAATGTTCCTACCACCACCAGTGTGATCTGACTTCCTCAAATCGGACATATCTGTCTTAAGTGTAATGTTTAAGCATGTAATGTAATTAGTCACTTTTTATTCACGAGTGCCACTTATAAATGAATTAATAGTGGCCTTGCTTTAGTTTCGAGGGTTTCAAGATTTGGAAGATTCCGTGTGCTTGTTCTAAAACAGTATCTTG
Source organism: Bothriochloa decipiens (assembly GCA_023333625.1). Lineage (NCBI taxonomy): Eukaryota > Viridiplantae > Streptophyta > Magnoliopsida > Poales > Poaceae > Bothriochloa > Bothriochloa decipiens. The sequence continues at coordinate 45,890,278 of CM041639.1, forward strand.
TTCGGTATAAACCTATCTTGCTAGCTCATTTTATGAATTTCCCCAAAAGAAACTCATTTTATGAAATATTCATTGAGAGCACTTGCTCAGCTGACAAAGTATTGAAGGCAGCTGTCCATGCTCAGAACATGGATGTCCATTTATTTTCATCTGTATTGGGTGCAAGTGCTTAGGTTAGCACAGGCCTTCGGCCTTTTCCTCTCACCTTCTCAAGATTTGTAGCTGTCTGACAGTAAGTCAATAATTACCATTGTATTAAATGAGGAAAGACAATTGGCTCCCTGTTAAGCTAACCCAGTCCTTGAAGTTTAGCAAAATTCATATCAGTTTTCTATATTTATCTGTGCAGCTATCTGTTCCAGTCCTTTATCAGCCTAGAAAAACTGATATGTATTTAATCCAGTCTCATATTAAGCATGTCTAATCAGTTTAGTATTATTTTTTCTTGTGTCCTTTATAATTATCTTACAGGTATGTATTGTTATTATTGAATTATTTTTTTGAAGGCATGTTATTATTGAATTATTGCATGGACAAAACCTTTATTTGATTACACCATGTATATTGCAATGAGCCAATGAGGACGAGTAGCTCCCTTGTCTGTTTCTTTCTGATTATCCATGTTTTGTTATATTCTATCATACATTCTCCGTGGAGGTATTTATTAATTGTTTTCCATTTCCCTTTCACTTCCTAGATCTCCATTCCCAGTCTTGAAACAAATATTTTGTGTTACTGGAACAAATCTTTTAAGTTTTAACACATGATGAAACGTGCCTCCCCTTATATTTACTCTGCCCTGAATCATGTAATAGGCCTAAATAACAGACCTCTCGGACCTACTGTGCTGAAAAAGCTTCTCAAGGGGATAGGGTAGCTGGTAGCCGTTCTTATTCTCCACCTGGGGTGGAAGGGAAGAATCCTGTCATTGTTTATCTAGTCGATGGATTGCTGATAGTGCTGTTTTTAATGTCACTTGTCAAATGAAACAAGAACCAAGTCAGGTGGTTCGGGCAAACACCACATAGCTACTCCTCCAACTCGAGGTTTGATCGAAATGCTAGTCTGGAACAAAGAGGAGTTCACACACACGGCAGTGTTAGAACATGTAATTCTGGCGAGCTTTTTGTGGCGAGTTTGGCATGGGCCATTTTGGTCTTCTGGCCGCAGTGGGTGCTAGTTTTGTACTTCTTCCATTCTAAATTATAGTTCACTTTAATTTTTTGGGTCTAGGTATATAGTAAAATGAACGAAAAAAAATTAAAGTAAACTATAATTTGGAATGTTCTGTAAAAAAAAACTATAATTTAGAACGGAGGGAGTACATCTTTATTGGTTCAGTTCAAAATTCAGATATTGTGGGGAGCCAGCCTATCAAGTATTCCAGTGTGGTGCAAGCTGACTTTCCAGGGGTGTGTTTAGTTCCCGCGAATTTGAAAAGAAAATGTCATATCGTGTCATCTCAGCGCACTGTAGTATTTCGTTTGTATTTGGTAAAAATTGTCCAAACTTTGAGTAACTAGACTCAAAATATTCGTCTCGTAAAATACAACAAAACTGTGTAATTAGTTTTTGATTTTATCTACATTTAGTATTTCATGCATGTGCCGGTATTTTGATGTGACGGGTGATAAGAATTCTGTATAGTGAATTTTAGGGTAATTTCTGGGTAACTAAACACAGCCCAGGTTGACGACCTCTGAACATATAGTCTGGCTTGGTGAATCTGGACAGTCAAGTCGCCTCTCCCAGTCCCAGGTGGCCAGGTGACGGCAACTTGGCAAGGTGCGGCGACGGGGCTATTCGATATTGACCAAGCCAATGCGAACAGCTAAGCACGATGCTCAGCGTGATACAGAAGCAGTTGAGCTGGACCACTCCTGACAGCCCTGGTGTTCTGCCTCTTGGTTCCATGCAGGTTGCCTAGTGCTTGCTGGAAAACGGGGCTGTTGGAGTTTCAAGTCCTCACCGAATGAGCAGTCTATAAAACCAGTCGGGAATTGTTTGTATGCACTAACCGAATGACCTAAGTTAAGAGAAGGGTTGAAATGGGCTCTCCAAATGCCTCACAAACATCTCTGCAAGTGCAAGTGCTGACTACAATGGGGTGAAAGAGCAGCTCCAGGTAGCACTTGGTGAGAAGGCCGCTAGCCATTGGAAGGGGGAAAAAAAAACTAGCAGACACAATGAGCACCGAATGATCCCCTGGCCACAAAAGGCCTCGTCGAATCATATGGTGTCGTTGTGCTAACAGATTTTCCTTCAATAACTAGTTGGAAACATTCCTTTCGTACGACATACCGATAGGAACACAGTCCCATCGGATCTATAGTGCAACAAAGAAACTTGGTCAATTGGTCACAAACTCACAAAGTCCATCTTGCCCCACAAATGATCCGCCAAGTTCACAAACTCTTCCGCTACATCATGAGTTGTACTATTTTAGCATTGGAGTAAATCGTCTGCATTCACAGTTCTTTGAATGCACATGGACACACCTACATGACACATTCAAAGATTCTTTACCACACTAGTTAAAAGGTAAAACATCAGTCAAAGTAGGACAGAGTGAGTACTTACCAATTGCCAATTCACTTACTCATTGTGCCAACTAGTGGTGATCAATCAACCACTAGATCCCACTCCAACTGTGTACTCAATGTCATTGTCCCAACTAGCAGTGATCAACCAACAACACTGGTTCTGGTACAATACAAAGATACATCAGGTTTAATTACCTAACACATGAATCAGAGTCCAATCACTTAATATTTAAATCATGCTTATGTCACTCAAGCTATAGTGATAAATGAGCCTAGCTTTATACAACTGTGCATGCGTGACTCAAGCTCTAACCATAAATATTTTCTATCTTTACATCCAAAATCCTCAACAACCAAGCCACCCCACCACCAACAAAGATTCCCAATGGGCACTAATCATGCTAGCTTGTGACTCATCCAACGAACAATTATCTTGTGTTCCACCTCATCACTAACACTAGTTGCCAATCCACCTGTAGCCACGACGTCACCGCTCGGACCCATCCGCTCCTATAAGAACACCATCCAACTAGCTAACCATCAGGCGGCCAAGCATGGGTGCTCACACCACTCACACTGTTGCAAGCAAGAACGCTTCGCCTTCGCTCACCTCCGACGAGCTCATGGGTCACATCCCCTTTGCTTGGCTACCCATGGACCCCTTCACTGCCACAATGCTCACCGATACCCTCCCGCCCTCATTCCATGCCACATCTGCCAATTATGTCATGTCCTACCTAGATCCCGCATTGTATGCATCCCTCATGCCGCCAATAAGGCAGCCCATGGCCTCCTCCACAGCTGAGGCATCAAGGCAGCGCAAGGATGAGGAGGATGCATCCATCCGCCTGGTGCACCTCCTTCTCACTTGCGCCGATGCCATCGAGGCGGGTGACTACCCGGTCGCACAAGGCAACTTGTCCGAGGCACGCAAGATCCTCGAGGCAATCCCAACTTTGACTGGGATTGGCCGTGTCGGGAAACACTTCGTCGACGCGCTTGCACAACGTCTCTTCCCGGTGTACCCACACGCAGCATTGCCTTCTCCACCTCCTACTACGCCGACCGAGTTGCACAACAATTTCTATGATGCAGGTCCCTATCTAAAGTTCGCCTACTCCACTGCCAACCAGGCAATCCTCAAGGCATTCAAGGGATGCAACCATGTACACATCATCGACTTCGCCTTGATGCAAGGTCTCCAGTGGATGGCACTCATGGAAGCCCTTTCCACCCGTGAGGGCGGGCCACCAAAGCTCCGGATCACAGGTATTGGCCCAAACCCAGTAGGTGGTCATGATGAGCTGCATGATGTGGGAATTCACCTTGCCAAGTATGCACGCTCAGTGGGTATCAGCTTCACCTTCCAAGGAGTTTGCACTGACCAACTTGATAGGTTGTGCGATAGGATGCACCTCAAAACCATCAAAGGGGAGGCTGTGGCCATAAACTCAATCCTACAACTCCATCGCCTCCTCGTTGACCCAGACGCTGACCCAGTGGTGCCTACACCGATAGATGTCGTCCTCAATTTGGTCATCAAGCTAAACCCCATGATCTTCACGGTGGTTGAGCAAGAGGCAGATCACAACAGGCCACCACTACTAGAGAGGTTCACTAATGCCCTGTTCCACTACGCGACCATATTTGACTCCTTGGAGGCCATGCGCCATCACACCAATAGTGGAAGCACCACCAACTCGCTCACTGAGGTGTACCTTCGGGGTGAGATCTTCAACATTGTCTCTGGTGAGGGCACTGCTCGCACCGAGCGTCACGAGCTGCTGAGTCGCTGGAGGGAAAGGCTCACCCGTGTCGGGCTAAGTCAGGTGTGGTTCGGCCCCAACGAGGTCAACTTGCTACAAGACCAACTGATCCATGGCGCGTCCTTGTCTTTCTCTGGGTTCAACATCCTAGTGCGTGACGGCAGCCTCGCGCTGGCGTGGCACAATCGCCCGTTGTATGTGGCAACAGCTTGGTGTGTGACAGGAGGCAATGCTGCCAGTTCTTCCATGGTTAGCAACGTTCATAAGGTGTGTGAATGATAGTAGCAGCAAGGACCACCGCAACGGACACCATGGAGTGTAGCAGGAGGAATAACCATGTTATGGACTAGTGACAACGAGAGGGCAATTAGTGAAATAATAAAATAGTAATAATGTCATGGTGATCTGGTTTTGTTTGAGTGAACCTGCGAGGTGTAGAATTATTCACTCTGAATAATGTAATCATGAGACTCATGAGAATGTTTGTTTGCTGCCAATCCAATGATATTTTGAAATGTTTACCCAGTTAATTCCGAGTGCTCTGATGAAACAATATTCCTTTTCCATGGTCCAAGTAGAAGAGATGAAACAATATTCCTTTTCTTGCACAAGGGCCTCAATGCACTAGCTGGCACCTGGCATGGGTTATTAACAGGTTGGATTGTTACAGGCTTACAGCTATGCACGCCTTGCTCTAGCTCTACCAATAAATATTTGTGTTTTTCAATAAAATTCCCAACAAACATGCCAGCTATGAAAATTTTAAAAAAAAAATACAGAAGAACCAAGTTTCACTGGCATCACTAGTGTAGCAGCCAGTCACCTCACCTAATGTGCAATGATGGGTATCTGACGCTCCCAGTGTTACTGTGCTATGAGCCTACGACTATGTATGCGTCAGTCAAGCTCCGACCATAAAAATATCTTTGTATATTTTCACCCTCAAGGCCTCAATCCTCAGACAAGCCTTAAAATGATTTTTAGCCAATCTGTTTGTGCGGGCCAAATTAGAGTTGCTCACGTTACGCCTCCGTCGGCTGCCTCGCTGTTCATCGAGTTGCTCTGAAGTCTGAACTGCGGCACGTCAAACTGACACGGCATAGGCGCACAAATATCCAATCCAGGCCTTGTTTAGTTCGTTAAATTGGCTCGTTTGTATTTGGTAAAAATTATCTAAACTTTGACTAATTAGGTTTAAAATATTCGTCTTGTAAAGTATAATAAAACTATGTAATTAGTTTTTGTACATTTAATACTATATGCATATGCTAATATTTTGATGTGACGAGGAATAAGAATTCTGCATAGGTGAATCTGGTGAACAAATTTGACGAACTAATTGCCCCAGTCGGTTGTGGGGCCCGCGCTCCCGACGTGCCTGCCGGGCCGTGGTACACGGCTACACGCCACCGGTGGTTCCACACGCCAAGTCAGGAACCCGAGAGAAGTACACGCTCCCGGCGCTAAAATCCGGCGTCCAAGTCCGAATCAACCGCCGTGATCTGACCACCCACCTCTGTTTCTGCTCTGATCCGTTCACCAAACGCATGCCTATTTTACGTGGCTCCTGCGAGGTGCCGGGGTGCGAGCACGAACGAAACGAACCCGCCGCCGTCGATCACGATTCACGAGTCGTCTGTCGGTCTCGGCTGCCGCCCGCCCAACACGTCCGCAGAAGCTCTCGGGACTCCGACAGATCATGGCGGTCTCCTCCATCAGCTGCTCCCTCAGACCTCCGGCTCTCATCAGGGAAGCCTCCGCTCGCCTGACGCCGCAGCCGTCGCCGCCAAAGACGACAACGCCGTGGTAAGTTGCTACCTCTCGCTCAAGATCGGCTGCGTTGCGTGTTGCGTCATGTGCAGCTAGCCCGTCGGCAATGACCAGACGACGTCGCTCAAGATCCCTCACCGTGTGGTGGTTATTTGCAGGGCGGACGGACTGCGGCGTGCGTGTGTGGCGGCGACCGCGGCGTGCGTCGTGATCGGGGCGGCAGGCGGTGGCGGCGACGTGGCGGCGTCGCCGACGCCACGCGACGCCGCCGCCGTCGCGGTGGCGTCCCCGCGGTGGAGCGACCGCAGGGAGTGCCCGCCGTGGCGCGCTAACTCGCTGGAGAACATCGTGCCAGAGAACCTGCCCCGGCCGTCGGCGCGCCGGAGGTTCAACAGCGTCGAGCGCGCGCCGCGGAAGGCCCCCGCGCTCGGGCCTCAAGCGGTGGCGCCGCCGTTCCTCGCGCTGGGCCCCGGCGTGGACGAGTGTTTCACCCTCTAGGCAAGGCAAGTTAGGCAGGTAGCAGCAGCTGACCATTCTGCACTGCAGCTGAATTTGTTGTATTCGTTGTGTACACAAGAAGATCGATCGAGGTGAACGAAGACACTACTGTAGGATTTATTTGTATTGTATATACTTGTAGATTTTATTTTACAGGAGATATTTCGTCCCACTCATCATGTTATTCGGTACAGGGGGAAAGTCAATAGAATATACACACGACATACTATGAGCATGGATGGATGATTCTCGTGTTGTAGTAGTAGTATTTCCATCGACTTTTTTGCTCGCGTATTGTCACTGTCACGTCCAAAGGCCCGACAGCAACGCCAAAGACACAAACTTCATGCACTAGTAGCACGTTTGGAAGGCCGACCAGCTGACACGTCATTTGCGGCCTCGCAGCACCTGACAGCAAAGCGGCGTGCCGAGTGGCGCCGGGAACGCCACCGCTTGGCCGGCGGCCGGCCGCGGCTCGTCGTCTGCGGTAGCGCAGCCGGGGAAGGGTTACGTACATGGGCCTCATGGCGGCTGCAAAACTATGAGTCCAGGAGAGGCGAGGACTGTATCACTGTCAAAAAAAAAAAAAAAAGAGATAGTGACAGTTAAGCACAAGGCGTACAGAACTCTCTATCTAACGGAACGGTGTTGTACTCTGCGTTCAGAAGACCGCTCTTCTAAACGCCTTTTCACAGCGAGCTTTGCTGAGAGCTGACACTCAAATTCGTAACCCATGAATGTGATGATCTTGTGACCCAAATCTTGGATTTGAAAATTAGCATACAAGTTGGTTGACAAATAACAAAATTCATGTTTATTTCCAAACTCACGATCACTAGGCTAGCCACATGGACCCACCGCCGTCATGGTATATACATTTAAAGTTTAAACAACACATTTGGATACTTTGCTTTCGAAACGAGGGTGGCGACGTGAACCAACCAAGTACCTACTGCTGTCAAAGAAAAGCCCCCATAGCATTAGCAGAACTGCACGCGCACGCTACTAGCGTGCACAAATATCTAACCAAGCGGGCCCCGCGCTCCCGACGTTCCCGCCTTCCTGCCCGGTGCACCCTGCCCGTGCACTGCACCATGATACACGCAACCACAGCAAGCGAATTATCGCCGCTAGAATCCGTCGTGCAAGTCGGAACAGACCACCAAAACAGCTCTCACCATGGTTCTTGGGAAGTCGTATAAATAACTTGCGTGCCCCAGACCGAGTCCAGCCAGTCCACCACCACCAGTACCATAGTCGAAGCTTCAGCGTTCGTGCATCGTGCTGCGAGTACGAGCGAGACCGCCGACCGCCGCCAGACATCGCTGCTCGAGGCTCAACAATGGCGGCTTCCTCTTCCACCTCCACCACCATCATCAGCTGCCGCCTCGGGCCTCCAGCTCGGCCCAAAGAATCCTCTGCAGGCGCTCGCAGGCCGCAGGCGCCGGCAGGCGTGTCGGTGTCGGTGTCGGTGTCGCCGCACGCGCTGCGCCGGGCGTGCGTGGCAGCCGCGGCTTGCGCGCTGGTGGGGATGGCGGGCGGCGCCGCCGGCATGGCCCTGGCGCTGGTGCGGGACGGGGCAGTCGCCGCGTCGAGGACCGACGCCGTGGCCGCGGGCGCCGCGCACGCCACGCCGCGGTGGAGCGACCGCAGGCAGTGCCCGCCGTGGCGCGCCAACTCGCTGGAGAACATCGTGCCGGAGAACCTGCCCCGCCCGTCCGCGCTCAGGAGGAGGTTCGACAGCGTCTCAACCTCGGCGGCCGCGCCGGACTTGGTGGCGCCGCCGCCTTCTTTCCTGGCGCTGCGGCCAGGCACTGCGGGCTGCTTCTCTCTCTGACGCAGCTAGCGGGCAACTGTGGAAATTAGAAGTTGAAAAAAAAAAGGAGAACAGTGGAAATTAGAAAACATACTTGTGTTTTTATTTTTATTAGATATAAAGACTTGTATTTTGTATACTATAGGTTTTAGCAGAAATTGATTATTGCCTCAGTAGCTCATCAATATTTACCGTGGATGGAAATTTGGGGCATGTATGAATGAAAGTAACTTGCCCGTGCACTACTTTCTTGCTTGCTTGCAAAATGAACAAATCTTGCAATAATCGGTCGACGCCGATGACAAAGGCGAATTTGAAAGCTTATGACTTGTGATGATCATCTAGAGGAAGAGGACCCGTTGCTTTCATGGAAAAGCAGAAAAGCGTGGCAGGCCCAGTGAGTGCACGAAAACGAAATGGGGGGAATTGATCGAGCCAGTTTCATCAGAGAACAAAATTTGCTCCGAATTCATACAGAAAGCCGCCCCAGGCTAGCTCGTTCCGTTTTCACGTGGCGCGAGAGCGAGAGGGCGTGGGGCCAGACGTACGACCGCGCTCGCTCGCGTTGTACGTACTGCTGCCGTGGTAGTACAAGTGTACAATAAGCATCGACTGAAGTACAGGGACGAAACAGCCTGCCACGTCTTCGGTGGTACGAAAGTGACCTTCTTTTCCGCGTGTCTTGTGCAAGTCTCGCAGTACAACATCCAAAAAAAAAGGAAGCGCGGGGGCATGATGCTGGATCCTGAGCGCCTCACCTTGCTTGGCAAGGCGAGGTATTTCCTAGCATCCAACAAGCTAGCTTTGCCGAGCAAACTCATACACCTGAGCAAGTTTTTCCTTACCGATGCACACCAGAGCCATCAGTGAGGTTTGTTCGCTCACACGTCGCTCCTAACCTTCGTTTTACTCCGATTATTAGTTGTGATTGATTGACTTCTTAAATTGATATATTGTTGCCTAAAAAAAATTGATATATTGTTGGCACTCAAATTTTACTCTTAATTCCCCACTGAATTGAAGCTCGTCCCTGTCAAATTGTGCTTCTCCTCCACGAAATTGATGTTTCCAAACTGTTGTACACCCAAATCGACTTGTGGCATCTAAAGCTAGCTTATTTTTTCCTACCCAAACTACGCTTGTTTTTTTTCTTTTAAAAGGGAGGAAAACCTCTGCTTTCTGAAAGTACGCTTGTTGACTTCTAAAGCAAGTTTATCATAGCCTGATTCATCCTCTGTTAAACTCCTCCATGGCAACCTTGTTCATTGGATGAAGAAGAGAGGAAACGGGGTGACACAAACCAAGCAATAAAAGGATGCAGCTATGTATGAATTTTGACCATATACAACACTAACATATAAAAAAAATCTGTGAAATGACAAAGTAAGTGCATCTACCTTTGTATGACTTTGTCTTTTGTTTTCTTTAATATATTCCAATAGGGGATCACACCCCTCCTGTTTCATAAAAAAAAAAACAAAGTAAGTGCATCTCCTTGGATCAAATCCTACCAAATCCAGAGGGAACACTTTTGAACTCGGGGATTTAGCAAATTTGCGAATTTTTTTTTTGTTTTGTTTTGGCACAATGACGTGGAGGGATGCGTGGACAGGTGCAGTTGGAAGGTTTTCATTACCTTTGATTGAAAGCTGAGTGCACAAAGTCCATGATATCCTTTTTATTCAACCAACTTTTTATCCACGAGCCGAGCGAATCGGTGCGGTTTTGGCGGCCGCAGTGCAAGTTGTTTTTTCTTGCCAATGCTTGCCAGGTCCCTCGGCGCCTCGACAAGGACCGGACCTCGACCCGCCGAGCAGAGCAGGACCATTTCAACGCAGGCGACTCCAACGTCCATCTAGCGCAGCGCCCGCCGCACATCGATGCGCCGGCAAGAAAGAATTCACGACCACGGTCACGTAATCACGTTCACGTAGCTAGAGCCTAGAGATCACACCACGCGAACACATATTGACCTGGCACCTCCATTTCCAGCCACTGATCAGCTGAGCTGCTTTACGTGGTAGTAGCATCTTCTATATAATCCGCCAGTAGCGTGCTGCACGCCCACACCTCGCCGCGGCACCAGATCCCGTCGTCGAGCGTCCACACCACCGGCAGCAGCTAGCTAGCAGTCCCTGGCCCCTCTGCACGCCGACCATGGCCAGCCTCGTGTCGCAGCCGCGCCCCAGCATCCAGACGTACTGGGCGCGGAGGAACTACCAGCGCCTGGGCTCGCCTTCGCGGCGCCTCAAGGTGGCCCGCCTGGGCGGCGGCAGCAGGAAGGCGGCGGGCTCCTCTGCCGCCTCCGCCGCCTCGTCGTCGTCGTGGAACAAGGCCAGGTTCAGGGTGGCGCGCCGCGCCGCGGCGCTTCTGGCGGCACCGGCGCTCCTGCTCGCGAGGCTCCGCGACGCGTACGTCGACGCGATGGTGGCGCTGGGCGGGTCCGGCGCCGTGCGGCCCTGCGCCGCGCTGGCCAGGTCGCGCAGCGGCGCCGAGGCCGGGCTGTGGGACAAGCGGGTGCCGCGGGCGCGCCAACAGGGGAGCCGGAGGAGCGGGAGCAAGCGCGGCGGCGGCGACTTCGAGCGCCGCATGATGGCGCACATATACAGCATGGTCGTCACACCGGAGCTGCCGTGCGCCGCCAGGGCCTGATGACGACCGAGCCGAATCGCGACAGCCTCAATGTGTGAGACTCTGAGCAAGTGAATCGATCGCATCTCACGTCGCCACCATGTCCTGCGCTCGTTATGTAGTTTGTCTCTTGATTTAGTTGTTGACTTCTTCGTTGATTTCTTTATTTTTCATCTTCATAAATTCTTATAATCAGAAGTGCTGCAAGGGTTAAATGTATGTATAATTCAGGGGCGAATTTAAGGGGGTTTATCGCGGTCAACTGACCTCGTCGAAATTTCTTTGTAAATTATTGTTCAAATTACAAAATTATATCACATAATGAAGTTGACCCCCAACGATGTTTTTGGCTCGCCACTGATGTATATTACAATCACGAATGAATAAGAGGGATACAGTTAACGGTAGTCGGATGGTTGCGTCTGAAATGTGGATTTGAAGACACAATCCGTATGAAATTACTGAAGAAAGCACCAAAATATTGGATACTGGTAGCTATGAGTTCTAGCTCTTGCACGCGAAAATACTTTGAAGACTACTACATACTCGTGATGTGTGATGTATAGGATCCATATGTGAATGCTCTATGTACTTGAAGCTCTACAAGTCGAACCAGGAAAGGCGAGAACAGAAGCGGTCAACGAAGACCTACTACGTTGGGGCGTTGGGCCTTCTTTAGTTTCAAGCAAACTAAGCCCATGTCTGGCTTCAACTGGACCGTGTCAGTGTCAGCTTTCTAGCCCAGCTTTGTGCTTTGGACCAGGGCCTTGTTTAGTTTCTTAAATTGGGGCCGAATTTCTGTTCTGGCAATGGTAGCGTACCGTAGTATTTCGTTTGTATTTGATAAAAATTGTTCAAACATTAACTAATTAGGCTCAAAACATTCGTCTCGCAAAGTACAACCAAATTATGCAATTAGTTTTTGATTTCATCTAAATTTAGTACTCCATGTATGTGCCGGCATTTTGATATGACGTATAATCTTTTTTTTATAGTAAATCTGGACCTAAAATCTAGGAACTAAACAAGGCCTAGGATTATAGTACAGTACTTTGATAGATTATTAGAGACGTACTTAAAGTATACTACCACATTTAAAACCAAATCTGGGCCTTGTTTAGATTGCGAAAAAAAATAAACCCGATAAATAGTAACTCTTTCGTCTTATTTGATAAATATTGTCCGATCGTGGACCAACTAGGCTCAAAAGATTCATCTCGTGATTTTTAACTAAACTGTGTAATTAGTTATTTTTTTACCTACACTTAATGCTCCGTGCATGAGTCTAAAAATTAATGTGATAGAGAGAGAGTGAAAAAACTTAGCAATCTAAACAAGGCCCTGATACGTTTTTTTCGTACTTTAAAGTTCAAAAATTAGACTGCCGTGCTGCAAAGCCAAAATAAAGCGCACTCTCTTCCACCGTCATTGTCTCGCTCTCGCTGATCCCAACCCAGGTTGACTTTTCTAAAAGGGCCCGACAATTTGGTTTAGTACTAGCTGTAGGCACCGCGGCTAGTAGCCTGTACGCCCTCGTTTTCAGGTGCACGACTCGATCAACGTGCCCGGCCCGGTCCCCGGAATCATCGAATGGGTTGCGATGCACGTACGCACTACGCACGGGATCGGATCGTCGTCCCGGCCGGACATCGATCGCCGTCCGAGGGCACATAATCACCCCGTTAATTTCAGGTCCGACCTGCACGTCACCACGTACCTCTGATGTCGCCGCGCATGCATGCCTTCACCTGCACGTACCAAACCAACCAAACACTCATCTTATGCATGCATAACTAATCGGACCGCGACGGCCCAGCACAGATTCTGATCCGATCCGTCTGCCGGTTGGCCCCAGAACGAACAAACCGAGATTGCCATCGATAAACGGAAAAGCCTCCTGCACCGCACCGCACCTAAAAGTCCCGCGGCTTCGTTTGGCAGTCGGCGTCCGGCGTCCGCACTCGGGTTCTCCGGCTCCGGGCCCCGGCCCCGGCCCGCAGGCAATACGCAGTGCCCGGACGACGACGCGCGCCGTGCAGCAGCATGGTCGGGCGCGCACGGTGGGCCAAGTTAGTTAAACCTGTGCCGAGGAAGCAACGCTACGGGCAGAGCGTGACGGTTGATCTTATTTTTTTTTTTTTTGCCTTTTTGCAAGGGTGTGTTGTGTTGTGTTCCTTCCTTTCTTGCTCGAGAAGACGACGAGGGCCGGGTTAGCTCGCTCGGAGAGGGATAGACCCGTGAAAGACGTGAAAGCAAAGCAAACTAGAGTGGTTCCCATCAGAAAACGCACTGTAACCACGCTCAGACTCCTAAAGTAGTACTACCACGAGAGAGGTACTGTACAGTACCGCTTGATTTGTTAGGACTCCTATAGTACTAAGATTACGTGACGTTGGACCATGCTTGATTTGTTCGGACTCGTTATTAAGCCAGTGATTAAAATCTAAGCAACTCTCGCACCTTGTAACATACTCGTATCGTATCTTATATAAGAGGTCGCGTGGGATGTGTTGTTTGGATTCTCCTACAGTTTGTTCAAACCAGTTTTTATTATAGTCCAGAACAAGACTCCATGATCGAAGGAAAAAAAAAGCCCAGAAGACTCCGATTCAAGAAAAAAAAAAAAACCAGACTACGTATTATGCAATCGCACGATTTGGGTCACGCTACTTTCTATCGAAGTCCAACTCATGTTCCACTACATTAGTTAAAATTTGTCATAATAATACATCTAAACATGGAAGCTAATGGGAGGACAAATTTTTTAGCCAAGTCTCTGACTAGTTGATAGCCAACTGAACTAATTTGTAGGTTTTTTTTTTGAAAATTAACTAATTTGTAGCTTCAACTGACTGGTCCAAATAGATCCTACATTATCTGTGTACTGAAATTGTTACGGAGAATCAAAGTCCACTCTAAAATTCTGGCTGCACGGCCATGGCTGACACGTTCAATCACGCGCGTCGTCATGTCCACCAAGTGCAACCCCAAGAGCACACCGAACCGGGCATGCAAATTGGAACTTCCGGGCACGGTGCGGCGCACGGGCACGGCCACTGCAGAAGCGCGCCCCCCACTGAATCCGCCGCTCGATCGCTCGGCGCAGCACGCGCATGCTGTGCTGCCAGCGCGGCCTCGGCCTATGTATATGCGCCCCACGGCCGATCCAGCATCATTCAAACCGCGCAAATTCCCTCTGCTACTCTGCTTCCTCTTCCTCCCCTATTCGAAAAACCGGAGCATCCTCCAAGCCGGCGTCTCGAATCCAGTGGACGCTCGACTGCTCGAGCACGAGAAGAGCTAGCCTAAGAGGTGGGTGAGCTGTTCGATCTCTCCCTCCCTTCCTCAATCACTCGATCGGGGATGCCCATTTGATCGATTCGGCCGGGTTGTGAAACAGAACAATTGCAGATCCGAGTCATTGCTGGCTACTCTCTGATTGTGATTGTCTGATTGATCGCTCGCTACCTTGTTGTTAACCAGTTTTTTCTCGGTAAGAGTTCAGTATTGTGACTGCCTGATTGATCGCTACCTTGTTGTTGCATTAAGCTTTGGGGATGATTTTACTCCGCAATGTGCAGTCCCATTCGCTCCAGGGGTTTATTTGCTCTGCTTTTTCCATGAATTTTCCCGTGACGTTTCGATCCGATTTGGTTGCAGGGGGGAGGCAGGAGGTTTGCGGGGGGCGCAGCCATGGAAGTTGTGCTCGCTCCGGCCCAGCACGCGGCGTTCGGGCCCAATCCCTTCGGCGGCATCGGGGTTGGGCCCGCGCGTTCCAGCCTCTCCTCGCTCGGCGGCGACCGCTTCGGCGGCTACTACTCCACCACCACCACCACCCCCGCTTCCTCCCGCTTCGGCAACAGCCCCGGGCTGCCCTCGCCGTCGCCGCGCGCCGCCTCGCTGTCCCGCGGCTCCTCCGACTGCAGCTCCGTAGTCGACGATGGGGACGACGCGGCGGCGGCGGCGGCGGTTGCGGAGCGCCGGGCCCGCCTCACGCGCCTCGCGCGCCAGTACCAGGAGGTGGTCAACCGCTTCGAGCTCTGCCTCTCGTACCTCGCCGACGCCAGCAACGAGGCGGCCGCGCTCCGCCGCGAGAACGATGAGCTCCGCGTCGCCAACGAGGACCTCGCCCGCCGCATCAACGTGGTCAGCTGCAAGCTCGTCGACGAGTTCAGCGGTCTCCGTCTCGCTGAGAAGCACGCCCTCGCCACGCCACCACTACCTCCTCCTCCTCAGTCACCGCTGCCCGCCACGCCGGTGATGCCGAAGAGCATCTCCGTCCGCTCGCCCGGCTACCTCTTGGTGAACCAGAAGGGCAAGCATCGCGCGTCCAAGTCGACGAAGGCCTCGGTGAGATCAACGCACAACCCATTTCCCCTTGATGTTTGTGTGACCGAGTTCAGTTTTCGATCGTTTGGTCCATGAGCCTTACCCCCTTACCTGTTCGTGTGTTGTTCTCAATGCGGAAACGCAAGCAGCAGCGCGTGTTCGTGGGCATGGACGGCGGCGTGAGGGCGGAGGAGGAGCACAAGGGTGCGGAGGAGAAGAAGCTCAACGGCGGGCTGGAGTTCGAGGTGTACAACCAGGGCATGCTGAAGACAGAGCTGTGCAACAAGTGGGAGGAGACCGGCGCGTGCCCGTACGGTGACCAGTGCCAGTTCGCGCACGGCGTCGCCGAGCTCCGACCCGTGATCCGCCATCCGCGCTACAAGACCCAGGTCTGCCGCATGGTGCTCGCTGGCGTCGTCTGCCCTTACGGCCACCGCTGCCACTTCCGCCACCGGGTCACCCCTGCCGATCTCTTCCTCCCGCGCCCATGATTATGTCAGTCGATCACCCACTGCCGCTCTCTCACCCGCTTCCACCCTCTCCAGTTCGTTCTCCTTCATTATGCGGTAATGCCATTGTCAGTCTTCAGAACACCAATGTCTGATTTGTTGTGAGGCAGAAAAGGAGGAGCCGTAAATAAGGTATAGATAGAAAACGAAATTGGTCCACATAATTAGCACACAGGCAAGATGTGAATATAGAGTTCTAGACTAGACACCGAGGTGTTCATATGGGGTTGATCTGGGCAATCAAACTCAAATATGTGAGTTATGTTGGGATTATTGTATTTGTCGTATCGTTTATTATAGATAGTATAGGTTATGATGTCCTGCCTAGTTGCATTTTTTTTGCGGGCAAATTGGATGATACATTGGTGAGCTCCCGTAAGTAAAGTAAGGCTGTTATCTTAATATTTCTCTGATGTGTTGAACGCTTGACAAGTGCAAGCACCTTCAGTTGTATTGTTTCTGAACAATTGACGCAATGAATTACTAAATATTTTTGGCGAAACATGTGAAGCTTCCACAAATGGCATTCTGCCTCTAGTTTCTGGTGCTCGCTCTTTTCTGCAGATGATCTTACTGTTTTTATTTTCTTTGGATGGAACTTCTGCTGTCAAGGCCCTTTGTACTTTGGTGCCCGCGCAAACCTACCATTACTGGCTTGCCGGCATCCGTTGTGAGTATACCAGATGGGGCCTGTGTCCCCCAGAGCTTACCTCTGATAAGAAAACATCTCTATCACTGCAATAGAAGATTGTTTGCTAAACTTTTGACCCCCAAAGCTCTTGAGTTATGTTGGGATTATTGTATTTGTCGTATCGCTTATTATACGCGGTATAGGTTATGGTGTCCTGCCTAGTTGCATTTTTTGCGGGCAAATTGGATGGTACATTGGTGAACTCCTGTAAGAGTAAACTAAGTAAGGCTGTTATCTGAACATCTCTCTGATGTGTCGAACACTTGGCAAGTGCAAGCACCTTCAGCTGTATTGTTTCTGAACAACTGAAGCAATGAATTATATTTTTCGCGGAACATGTGAAGCTTCCATAGATGGCATTCTGCCTCTACTTGCTGGTGCTCACTCTTTTCTGCAGATGACCTTTCATTGCTGTTGCAAATTTCTCTGGATGGAACTTCTGCTGTCAAGGCCCTTTATACTTACTGCCGCGCCAACCTACCATTAATGGCTTGCTGGCATCCATGGTAAATTGAACAGGTAGGGGGCTGTTCGCCCCCCCTAGATTACTTACGTACTTTTACCTCTAATCAAAAGAAAATTTATGTTTCCTTAATTTACATATCTTTGGCTGCAATAGAAGGTTATTTGCCAGACTTTTGACCACAAAAGCTCTTGTGCCTGTGACTTTTAAGAAGATGGCACTGATGGATTTGACAAGTGGAGTTAATGCATATCCTTTGCATCCGCTTTGCTGTCTCTGTTGTTTCTTTTGCTGTGCAAGCAAGTTTGGGCTGCATTGCGGATTTCGAATCTTTGTGATCCATGTTGCCATGGGCGTCAGTCATGCTCAGTAGTGTTATCTGAATATTTCTGTTGATGTGTTGAACAGTTTACAGTTCCGCATTTGGTAAGTGCAAGCGTCTTCTGTTGTGTTAACTGTTTATGGACAATTAAAACAATGAGTTACATTTTTGTCAAACAACAGACATGTGAAGCACATAAATGCATATGGCTTCTGTTGTTCCCTGTTTTCAGGAAGATGATGTGGTAGTTGTAATTTGCATCAGGAGATGATCTGGTAGTCGTAATATACAGTATAGTGCTGCAATATTTGGTGATTTGTCCCGTTCTTTTATTTACTTGGAAAAGCCTTGAAGTAGCTGGTTCTGATGGCTGGACAAGCGACTATGCCATTCTTCCGCATCCTGCGTCCTAAGTTCTGCAGTTCAGCTCTATCTCCATGACTTGTTCCTTGTGTGAACAATGTTCGAGAAGAAAACATCTCTATCACTGCAATAGAAGATTGTTTGCTAAACTTTTGACCCCCAAAGCTCTTGTGCCTGTGACTTTTAAGCAGATGGTGCTTATGGATTGGACAGGTGGTTACTGTATATTCTTTGCATCTGCATTCTTAAGACCTGGCTTGCTGTCTCTGTAGTTTCTTTTGCTGTGCAAACAAGTTTGGGCTGTATTGCAGATTTTAAATCGTTGTGATCCATGTTACTGACGGCGTCAGTCATGCTCAGTAGTGTGCATTTGGCAAGTGCCAGCGCGTCTTCTGTTGTATTAACTGTTTATATGGACAATTGATGCAATGAATTACGTATATTTTTGTCGAACATCGGACATGTCAAGCACATCCATCTGGCTTCTGTTGTTCTATGTTTTCTGGAGATGATGTGGCAGTCCTAATTTACAGTATAGCGCTGCAATATTTGGTTATTTGTCCTGTTCTTTTATGCAAAAAAATACCTCTAGGTTGTGACTTCAATTAAGTAGCTGGTTCTGATAGCTGGAGAAGCAACTACGCCATTCACATTCTTCTGCATCCTGCGTCTAAAGCTCTGCATTCACATTCTTTGTTCTGCATCCTGCATCCGAAGTTCTGTATTCACATTCTTCTGCATCCTAAGTTCTTCAGTTCTGCTCTATCCCCAACTTTGAGATGAATCATGGATTTAATTTGTGCACTACTCTTTAGACACACGGAATCATTGAGCTCCTGATCAAGGTGGTATACACAGAAATGGAGTGTAAGACTGCATCAATTTATTCATTACTTTCACGCCTATCAGATACAGATTGCTCAGGTTTCAGACTACTAAAAAAACTGGAGATAGTGAACTATGAACGCACAGTTGTCTGGGGTTATATATACATCCAATAGATCAATTGAAAGCAGTTTCAATCAATTGATCATTTTACACTCGTACTTTAACACTAGGAACAGCATTTTACACGCCAAAAAGAACGATACTACAGGTAATTCTGACAGATTAAATGCCTACCTTTAGTTAGACTGCTGCTAAATTAATTGCCCAAAGCCACTATTCCTCAGTTGGTCTTCGTCATGAGAACCTGCATGTATAGTTCAGTTTAGCAAAATTGACATGTCTGAGATCAAGTAGTCTGATAAAAAATTCCTAAAAAATGGTACTCAAGAGACAAGATTCTAAAGTTTTGTGTCAATCAACAAATTGCACCGTGAGCACAGGTTTCAACCGAAAACTAAAGTCTGTCATGCATATTGCTCAGCTCCCAACATAATCTGTCACCTTAGCTACGGTGCCACTGCTAGAAGCCACTTGTTTTAAAACAAACTAAGAAATATGCAACATCAAGCACCTTAATAAAAGAGGCATGTCAACTAAAAGTAGGCCGATGCGATATATGCCAAAGGTTTTGAAGTATTGACATTTGACACCCAATGCGAGATCAAGAGTAAAATAATGAGATTTCAAGTTCCAGATTGATTTTCCCATGCTAAAGGCACAAAACAAAAATACCCCTTTAATAACAGTTGCATTATCCAGTATGCATGTCAATGCAACTGCGCTAATAAATCTAAAATAGTAAAGTGTAATGCGGAAAGATAAGCAAGATAGTCTTTCATTGACTTACATGGCTATAAAAAGGATCGTGCACAAGAACTATAAAGGATAAATTTACCTTAACAGCTTCAAGAAGGACTTTAGCTTCATTATTGCTGTTGAAGTGATCACGAACAGGCTGCAAAAGAGATTGTCGAGGTCATGACTTTTTGAACAAAGAATTGCTCTTTAAAAATGAACTTACATTGAAAATTTTGTAAAAAAAACAGAGCATATTTTAGCACTCAATCTATTAGGATAGGAGTGATGAACCTCCTGAGACCTTACATAACAAGACTAATAAGTTGATTTTAATATGCTTACCTGCAATATCTTATTTAATGCTTTTGTGAGAGCAGGCTTCAAATCACCAGGATGCAAAGCACCAGAACTATAATCAGCGATAACTTCATCCATTCCTCTGTATATCCTGTTCACAGCTGAACAAGATTGAAAAACAGTGACATTCTATTTTCCTTAAATATTTACATTACAGAGAAGAAATTCATGCTTAGGTTATTACTTGTTACCACCATTAGCTTCCATTCGAGCCACGTCAAAACTTCCAAACCAAGGGAGAACAATGTATTTAATGTACTCCAAACATGGATTTCCTTCGACAACATTGATAGGGCAAAATGCCTTTTTTATCTTGGAATTTATCTGAGACTGCAGTAAACAAATTGTATAAACCATTATAATCATCATCGTTTAGAAAAAAAAAGGGACAAATCATTGGCTGTTAGGTGATTTTATTTATATGAAAAGAAACTTGGCATAAATGTGAAAACATATAATAAACTGCAGAAGGGATAAAACATCTAGTAAACTGTAATTTTATTCGGTCAGGTAACTACACAGATCAAATTATACTATACCACCTAAAAAATGATAGTGACATCACATATTATAATAAAGAGCACACTGCAAGTAATTTATGCTTTACTGCAGGTGTAGAGCCAGGCTGGTAACAAAAGATCAGGCATACACTAAGAGCAAAAAAAAAAAGGAAAAGACTAAACGGTTTGTGATAATCTCTTATTCTTAACATGAGAAACTGGAGCTAGTTAATAACTATGTTTAGTCAGCATTATTGATAGCATGATTTAACCACTGGATTCAAAGCAATCAGGCAAATAACATATGTGGGAAATACCACATCGTCTTCCATAAAAATAGCCGAGGATGGATCACTCTTTGACATCTTCTCTTGGCCTTCCTTTAAACCAGGAAGCATGTCTGAAATTGAGGTTAATGGATAAAACAGTTAGTTCAAAAAAAAGAGAACATATTGAAAATTAAATTAAATATACATAAATTCATGTTTATATATCCACACAAAAAGCATACGATGTGACAAAATAATTGGCTTGGACTTTCCACTCAGATCGCCGTATTCCCTTGCTAACATATTCACTTTCCTTTGATCCATGACCAACTGGCATATGTCTACCTGCAGTAGTGAAGGTATAGATGAAATCATCAACAGCTATCATAAATCATTGTGAGGCTAAACTAAGAAAACATCAAAAGCTTAAATTTATAGATACAAAAAGGATTCAATGATCTTCCTTTTTGCTTAGCGTGCTTGGTGAGAACTCACAGTACAAAAACAAGGTTCTGGTGGATTAACTAACCTTCAGAAAGAACACATCCGCACACTGCATGAGTGGATACAGGAACTGTGCAGCACTCAAGTCATCCTTCTCACTCCGACCCATGATCTGACAACATCTACACCACAAAGAAAATGGTTACTTGCACTTCAAAAACTGATAAACCGATAATGAACAGACAAAATCCTACCGCATGATTCTACTGATATTCCTGTTCTGAGCTATGTCCATCACAAGCGGCCAATATTCATTTGGCCGATTGAATATTTCTTCAGAGAACCATAGGAACTCCACCTCATCGGTTTTCACCCCAAGCGATTTCCATACTCAATCATGTAAAGGCCAACAGTACGGATTGCATCTAAATCCCCTCCCATCTTTTTATTGAGCATAGCAAACCAGTCTGCTATCAGGATCTTCACTTTGCAACCACAACTGAGCATCTTATTAATATTGATCGCCTTCACGACGCCCTAAAACAAAGAAGCCTTTTCGTTCAGTCATCATCAGATATTAACTGTCGAACTGAATAATTTGTAATATGCTGACACAAGGCCCTGAAGGCCTGAACTGAACTGACGGAGAACAAAGATTTGTACCTGAGCGACGTGCATACGGCCTGACGGCTCGAAGCCGTCGTAGCAGATTGGGTTAGGTTTAGTCCGCAGCAGATTCAACAGCTCTTCATCCTCGATGCACTCCTCCGCGATGCTCCGTAGAGTAGCATAGCGCTCCTGCAGCATGCTGTCAGGCTCAGGCAGATCGACCGCAACAGGAGGCAGATCCACCACGGCGTCACCGCCACCGCCAGGGGACGACATAGGGGGATCAGTCAGCTGCATCGCTGCCATGCTGCCGGACAAATCCACCGCGTCAGGCACACCCGTCGGCGAATCCATAGTTGCGTCCCAATTGCGATGCGTGGAAAACTTCCTAGTTCCTAGGTGCAAGCGGCTGGGCTCGGCTTCGGTGTCTTGTAGGTTGGCGGCTTGGTCGCCGGTGGCTTGGGGCTGGGGTTGTACGTCGGAGGATGTGGCGGAGACGGCTTGGGTGGCGTGGCGTCGGGGTGGGAGTGTACGTGGGCGGCGTCGGCTTGGAAGTCGGCGGCGTGGGCGGGCGTGTAGGTGGGCGGATTTGGCTGACACAAGGCTCCTTGACGCCTACTCCAACTCCAACACCGCAGTTTGTTTATATGGGCCGTCTGGGCTGGAAGTTGTATATGGCCTACAGCCCTATGGGGCGTCCGTTTCCTTTCACAATCCGCCATCGCCGCTGGAGAAGAGCTCGGCGGTGTTTGAACCTATTAACGCTACTGCTAAAAAAAAAGACCTATTAACGCTTCCCTCGGTTCGTCACTTTTTCGTCTTTTTTTACAAGCGTATCTCTCTCATTTTTCTGATATAAACATAAAAAAATAAATATAGTACTATGGATCGTTGGACCCCTGATCATTCTCATTCTCTAATGTATTGCCTAATAAATCGTACGGTACCTAGTAATTCATCCTCAACCCGATATTTCAATGTACAAAAACTGTGGAATTTTTCCACCAACCGAGACCTCGTCCCGGGCATCTGTGGAATAGAATGCAAGTGGGGATCGATTTGATCCCCCCCCTCTCCCCCAAACCATTCTAAAAAAATAGTTCTCTCCATAAGTTTTTTTGCATGGTTTTGATTAGAAATAAAAACTATTATTATTAGAAGTTTAGAACTTGGATGAACTGATGGTCCAAATAATCAAATCGTGGATAAAATTTTGAGTAATTTATCATGTAATATAAACAAAAGGAATGTATCTTGAAGTTGTACTTATATGTCGTGAGAAAATCAAAATAGGTCTCTACCATAATCATGAGTAGATAGATTAATCATTAATACAATGTCAACTAACTACTTGCCAACTTTCAAGTATTAGAATTATATATTGCTATGGGTCCTCAAAAGAAGTCATGGAGTCGATATCTAAATCTACTGACATGTGAATATATAGTATGACAACAAAAAGAAGAAAACATGTATAAAGATTGTATTTCAATTCGATTCAGACTTAATTGGACATTGTCGTATATCATTGCCAACATTAACTTATAGTGTAAACGCCATGTTCATTTATAAAATGAAACAAGGCTTTACAATTTTATAGAAAGGGTAAGAAAACACAGACATGTAATATTCTTGTACTCATTTCTCATTACATTTGATAGCTTTCTGACAAATTGATAATGAATTAGCTTATTTTAAACTGACAAAATGATAATGAATGAGCTTATTTATTTTATTAAATAAAGTAAAACAATCCTTAGCTTCCAGAATAAATTCACCACTTTGCTCTGAAGCGTTGGTAACAGGTAAACATTCCACTCGTATCAACCATATATATAGCTAGAAACAAAAAAAAAAATCCTTTTATCCATTTAATTTCTTTCATGGCTACCAGAATGGCAGAATGCTATGTTGTTCTTGTTCATGTCCAGCCTACAAGAAATGCAGCCGAGGTATCTTTTATTGCGTTTTCTACAAATTCTAGTCTACACTCTACAGGGTTCGTCTCTGCTGCGACCATACCCTGCTGAGGTAAATAAAACAGATGCCGGACGGACAGGGGACGGCTGATATGTTCTGCTGCTTATTACACTCCACAGAAGGCTTTGAGTTTATCTTGGTGGCGAGCACCTTCTTCGGAAACACAGAAGCAGACGAAGTCCTTGTTGTCGTGGGGCTTGAAACGGGGAGGGTGTTCGTCGTCCACAAGCTCATCTGCCACCTGAACCTTGAAATCAGGGACCGAGAACAGCATCGCCGAGTATCTGGTGGCATCCCCGGCGACAGTAATCCGGTGAAATGGAGCGTATAGACGGTCGTTTGTCCATGCCTGGAGCAAGATGAAAATCACAGCCCAGAATGGTAAGAACTCAGAAGACAGGATCAGTGTAGAAATGGATGGCTTCAATCTTAGATTAGGACCGAGAAGCTGAATGTTATCCGGAGCTGAACAGTTCAGGCATGATCTGTGGTGTCAACTTGAGTGGGGCAAGCTAAGTCTGTGCCATATATGTATGAACTCAATGCCTGAAATATCTACATGCTATTGCACTGACAATGTTTTCTGAGTGGTTGTTCGAACTGAATATTCAGCTAGGTATTTGCCCAAACATTCAATTTGCATAATAACCAATTAATGGTACTTGCCACCATTAATTCTTGTTTGACACAAGATTAGGAGCTAGCAACCGCGAGAGTGTTCGTACCCGGAGCGCGTTGCCGACCATGAAAACCAGCGACGTGTTCGACGGCTCGACGACGATCCAGTCGCCGTCCCTGCCCTGCATCTCCAGCCCGGCCACCTCGTGCTGGCAGACGACGCTGAGCCAATTGGTGTCCTGGTGCGCCCCGTACCTGACCACCTTCTCCGCGGCGTTGGGCGCCTTGTACTCCGACATCCGGAACAGGTGCGACATGGACGCGCTCAGCCCGTCGTGGTGCTTGGCCACCCCGAGCCCTTCCATCACCATCCGCCGCACGGCCTCCTCCAGCTCCAAGATCCGCCGCGCCGCCTCACCGACGGTACCGCTGCAGAGAACAGGGTCAAACTCGGACCAAGCGTATAGAGTAAGATCCGCAAGAAGGACCGGAAGAGGTCTTCTTATGCTTACCAGAAGCCGTCGTTGTTGTCGCCGGCGTCAGGCCACATGAGGCGGGCGAAGTCGCGGACGGACTCGTCCCTGGTGCCGTCCACGATGGCGAGGCTCTCGTAGCCAGGGTAACCCGGGATGTCGCCGAGGTAGCCGTGGAACGGCTTGTCGTCGCCGTAGTAGTTGCGACGCTTGGCGTCGGCGGGCAGCGCGAAGAGCGGCGTCACGGCGCGGCCGAAGAGCTCGGCGCGGAGCTGAGGGGTCAGAGCCGGGTACTGCGCTTCGAACCAGCCGAAAGTGGCCAGCGCGTCCATCACCTCTCCGCGCGCCTCCTCCCAGGCCTTGCCGCCCGGCGCGGACGGGACCACGCGCGAGAAGTCGATTCGGGGGAGCTTCTTCGCCTCTCCGCCCATCCTCGCCGGCCGTCACGGGATCTCGGCGATAGCGAGCTGAGCTCCGTGCTCTGCTTTGCTTTGCTTCCCGGCCGGTGCAGTGATTGGTCAGCGACCGAACCCCGACGCAATTGACTTTGAATGGAGAGGACGACAAGTGGGCTACATACTTCAGGCCCAAATATCCCGGACAGCACGGGGAGAAGCCCATTGCGTCCTCTGTGGCAAAGCAAATGTAATTGCTCTAATAAAAAAATAAAATAACAACAGGGGACGCAAACTTCAGGCCCAAACTGAACAAACTGTCAACGTAATAATACAAATGGGCTTCTGATAAAAAAATGTTTTATTTTTTATTAGAAGCCCATCTGTATTATTTTATTTTTTTATTAGAGCAATTAGATGATACAGGCCGAAACGTTGGCCCAAGAAGAAACTGAACGTAATTGCTCTAATAAAAAAAAAAATAATACAAATGTAATGGCCACGTAGACTGGCCGTCACATCAGTCCACGAATGCTTGGTCAGACAATCACTGACGTTAGCTGCATCATCTAAAACAAATATTGACGGCCACTGATGTTTGCAGGGCACGAACGCTTCAGACTCATTCAATCTTCCCATAAAGAACTCTCGGCGAAACTGCACCCTGGTCGTCGATCGTTGTCCAATCGCCGGCGCAAATAATGCAGGCAGACTTTTTTCCTTGCACGATATGGAAGAATCATAGATTGGTATTGACCAGAGTCCGGAGCCAATCTTGGCGACCTGGCCTGCAAGAATAAACTTCTGGTTCTGCAACGCCAAGCCAATCCATTTAAAATTCCCCGTGCACTAGCCCTGCCTCAGTGAGTCAACAAGTCCTGGCCAGATCATATTCTAGATGAAGGATCCCATCCATGATGTTTGTTTACTGCGGACAGCGACGCGCCGGTGTGTTTCTGCGCCGTGCGGGCGGTGAACCTTGGAAAATTCTCTGGTCTTGGATCGCATGTCGTGACCGGAATGCATGCAAGGAATTCGAGGAACAACAACGGTTCATCTGAATAACATTCCTACAACTCGAGTGGGACTATGGGAAGAACTGAGGAGACGCGAATTTGGGTCGCAAAGTTTTTCTTAGAAATTTACATATTGCAACAAGCCGCCTCTCTTTTGGCAGCAGGGGTGGCTTGCATGCATTCATGCACAGTAAGTACTTGCATGCATCACGAGTAAACGACGCTAAGTACGTACTAGTATTTGACAGCTTGGGATGGATGGATTCTCTAAATCTCTCTTACAAAATACAATTAAACAACGGGGAGCTCGCTCGCTCCGGGTCGTCGGCTCCATCGATCGGCGGCGGCGCAGCGGCGTACGTACGTGCAGCACGGATCGCTCACTTGGGCGGGAGGTGCGCGGCAGAGGAGTGGAGCATGGTGGTGAGCTCCTTGGACGCGACGATGGACTTGTAGATCTCCATGATAAGCCGCTGCTCGAACTCGGTGGGCTTGCCGTCCGTGAGCAGGCCCTGCTGCTTGCGCCGCGGCACGCGCTTGGTCCAGAGCGCCTCCACGGCGCCGGGGAGGGCCAGCGCCGACGCGCGCTTGGCCAGCGCCAGCATGCCGCCCACGTACGCGTCCCGCGCCCGCGCCAGCGCGCGCCGCGGGCCCGACAGGAGCACGCGCACCCGACGCCGCAGGCGCGCGCCTCCGCCGGAGACGGAGCCGATGGAGCCTAGCTGACGCGACCGTGAGCGCGGCTTGCTGGTGCCGTCGTCCGCCAGGCGGTGGTACTTGCGCCGCCGCCAGTAAGCGCGCACGCCCTGCGTGAACCGTATCGGGAACGCCTCCGCCTCCATGGCTTGCTGGCTGCTGCTTGCTGCTTGCTGGTGGTGGTGCACGACGTGCGTATGTGCGAGTGGGGAGCTCGGAGGCTGGAGGGCGGTTTCTGTTTGGTGGATGGACGGAGCTGGGTGGCGCGGACCCTCCATTTATGCTGTGCGGGCACGGTTGGTGGGTGGGTGGGGGGAGAGATGGTTCCTGGTGGCGCGCATGCACACGGGGCAGATGAGATGACGCGGCCAGGTGTGGCTTCCCGTTCGTGGCAAGTGCGCACCGGTTGGTGGTGGACTGGTGGTGGCTGTGTGTGTGATGCGACACGCGAGTCCTGAGTTTTTTTTTTTTTTTTTTTTTTTTTGTGTGCGCGCTCCGTCGTCTCGTCAGATGTGTCACGTGTGTCTGAACGAGTTTTTGGGTTCGCGTTGAACGTCTAGAAGCGAATCTTTTCTAAATTCTACTGTATAATAGTTAGTATATACCAGTAGGTTCAATCATTTAGTAGGATTTGGACTTAGTTGCTGCTACGAAGGATTATTTGGAGATGTTTTTCTTTTTTGTTTTTTTGACAAGGAGAGGGTTGACTTTGGACGAGAAATGTAAGTATAGCCTACTGAAATTTCTGCAGGTATCAGTTGAAAAATTCCACTGCTGCTTCACGCACTTTTTGGAAAACCGCTGGGCTATGTTGTTTGAAATGAAACACGTTGGTTTTTCTGTTGCTGCGGATCGGAACTAGACCGAAGTCAGAAAGTGGCTCCGTTCAGGGCTGGTAGCCTGGTACGTGCAAGGAATGGAGACATCGTCGTGGTGCCAAGTCTTGCACTGACCATGCTAAAAAAAAAAAGTCTTGGACTGACCGCAGCAGCAGCGGCATCTTGGATTGGATCATTGACTCGATGGATGGTCAAATTAAAACGCCGTAGCCAAATGAACCATGTGGTTGTTGTTGATTGAGATTTCCGAGGAGGAGAAAAGAAAGGTCGACGTACGTGCATTAGTTTAAGTGAATGACGACGAACGATCGTCGGTTGAGGATGGGTCAGGTCTGCCCTCCCCGGTCATGGTCAATGACTTGTTGGCTCACGAGTGTGTGCTTTTTGCGTGCCCGTTCACGTGTTTGAAATGACTAAACATGATTTGTTGCATATGTTTATACATTCAAAACATGCGGTGTACTGGCATGTTGTTAAATACGCGAGTACATGTATACGGTCATACTCCGTAGAAGCAATGATGGAGGACGACCGGGAGAGAATTTATACGTGGCGCTCGGGGTCGTCTCGGGTCGACTTGTACGAGAACCAACACCACCTATAGTTTTTTTTTTTGAGAAATACCTATAGTTTTTTTCTCTTTTTTTTAGAAAAACCGGGATTGTATTTCATAGGAATATAATTCAAGGTTTACATGGCAACTTACAACAACACCCTTGAAACAGAAAGAAAAATACATTGAAATCCATACAAGGGTCTTGCAGAGTCCCGGTCGCCTTCGTCGCCGGCGAATGGAGAAGCCCCTCGATGAGCATCCAGTACTCATCGAAGTTGCAACTTGAGGCCACCGCCCTTCCCAACGAAGAAGATTTTTTGATTGGCACAACAAGGACATGCCGTAGAACCGTTGAACATCCAAGCCGAAGCAGATGACCACTGGTCATCTCGCCGCCGTGGAACATGGGAGTCGCCGCAAGCATCAAGCAACTCCAAGTCAACGAACGACGAAGCAACCGAAAGGGGATAGAAATCGCCCACCCAGTTGCATGTAAACCACCACCCGGAATTCTCAGAATAGCGGTAGGCATACCTCCATGAAACCTCTCCAGAGAGGGCATCAACGATGCCGGACATGAAGAAGCCAAAGGAGGGAAAAAGGACCTTGCCGACGAGATCCAAAGCTTCAGAAGAAACCCTAGATGTAGCAAGGTAGCAGCCACCCAGCCCTTCGCCGCCGACGGCCGCGTTCTAGCAACCGACGCCGCTCGCGAAGCTCTTTATTCGTCGGGGAAGAAGCTCCCAGCAGCCGCACCGTCGACTGGTTGCGAGCAAGCACCGCCACCACACGAACGGCGAACACGCCGCCTCCACCCAACGGCCGCTTTAGGAAAACAGCTCCTCTCGCCACCAGCACCAGCCAAGACAGGGAAGCCAACGGAGATGTCGAAGAAGAAGACCTCCAAACACCAACGCTGTCGTCTGGGGGAGACATGGCCGCGGAGGAAAACGAACCCGCGCCGGAGCACGGGTAAACCTAACCCTAACCTACACCTAGTAATATAGGGTATATACACCGGCCGTCCAATCCGCAGGTCCTCCCACCCTCCGGTAACGACGAGGTCACCGGAGGCAGAGAGGACCCGTCGGATTGGACGCCGGAACGAAAATCGCCTCGAGTTCGCCCTAATCTACTGTAGAAGGGGAGAAGAGTCGATAGAGACCTAGCTCCGAAATTACCTAAAGTTTTTTCTAGGGAAACCAACAACGCTATTGTCGGCCACAGGGCCCGTGCCCCAACGTCACGGCCTATGACATGGGAATTTGGCTTGGTCTAGACGTGGTTTGGTCCGGTGGGCATGAGGCCCAACGCCCATGCTAGCCCACCCTATGCATTCCTAGGCCTCGATCTCCGATCCGCTCACATTCGGTCCGAACAGCGAAAGCACACAGACCTTCAGCACTTACTTG
The DNA here is from genome assembly GCA_023333625.1 of Bothriochloa decipiens. Taxonomy (NCBI): domain Eukaryota; kingdom Viridiplantae; phylum Streptophyta; class Magnoliopsida; order Poales; family Poaceae; genus Bothriochloa; species Bothriochloa decipiens. The sequence goes on from CM041639.1 coordinate 45,919,829, forward strand.
TACCGGCCTCCGTGCAAGCTGCACGACAGCACGAGGACGCAGTGGAAATCGAACGAAGAAGCGTCCGGCCGTCCGGGCCTCCAGTCTCCACTTTCCAGTTCTCCTTCTCCATGGCCTACAACATCAACAAGAAGACAAGCGCAATTGGTTTGTAGTTTAATGGTAGGACGGTTCAGTGGGACGCTACTCATCAGGGTTTAAATCCTGGTGCTCGTATCTTTTTCTGGGATTTTCTCATGAATTTCCGGCGTTATGCATTAAGTGGTAAGCGACGTTCCCGTCGACGACGAGGCGCCAGTGGTGACTTCGAGAATCTCCAGATCTGCCAGGTGCTCGGTCCTTCGAAGGTGTTCATAAGGGTAGGGTTTATGTATGTGCCGAGCAAGGCGTCAACGTCATGGAAACTATGGAGTGGATCGCGCGGGATGCCGGCGCCGACGTGCGCGTCGCCACGTGGGAGAAGGGCGTGCCGCCGCCTGAGGTGGTCGTCAAGGTATACTAACCATATTTTCTCTTCTGCGCTTCTATTAAGCTGGGCTATTGTGCACTGTGCATTACAAATCCTGTCTTCTGTGTTCTTTGGGAGATGTGCGGATTACGATTATTACATACTATACGTGAAAGTGTTTGAACTAATGTGGTGTAGAAATGATTGAACGTCTTTGTTTACATGGAGAGTGGAGTCCTAACTATAATAGTAACAGCAACATAGAAAAGTGCAACATGTTTAAAGGCGCAGCTTGCTCTTTGCTGCCGTATCAGCAGGTTTAGTACTATGCAGCATAATTACATTTATTGATGCTTGCACAATGTGAAGTCCAATGAGTTGATTTCTCACACGCAGGTAGTGGAAGCTAACGATAGTCTTGTGCTTCTTTTGAATTTAGAAGAAGCTAACAATACTCTTGTGTTTCATTTGGATTTGACATGCTGTGCGCTTTTTCCAGTGTAACATTATTTCGCTGAACTCGATCCATCTTTTGTTCTCATCGCAACATTTTAGTTATGTATTGTTTCTGTATTTGTTTCCATGCTGGAAGAAAAAACGTGAGTAACTAATAGGCTAGTATAGATCTATAGTATCTAGGCCAATGGATCACATAGAGATAACAAAACATTCTTGTATCACCTAAAGCACGTGCTGTAGCAATGAATAATCCAGTTGGTTTCTGATTCTGATTCTTTTGCTGCAAATCGAATTTATGCATGAAATGGGCTCTCTAAATTATCATGGACTCCCATTGAACATTTTGTTTGTAATGTCTGTTCTTGTGGAGTTTAATTTAGATCATATGACACTCAGAAAATGCTTAATTCCCAAGAAAGTTTATTGCTGTGATTTGCTACTCATCAGTTTCAGTTGGTGTTTCTTATTATTTTTCAGATAACTGGAGATAGAACAGCTGTAAGGGAAGCTCTAGTTGATTTGTCTAGCTGTCTTCAAGTTCCATTCGACAGCGAGGATCAGCTCTCCTTCAGCTCCTGCCGGCGCAAGGCGAGGTTCTCCGCAGCACTCGCCCGCTTCAACGACAACTGCGCCTCTTTCCATGATTTCGCAATACTCGGCCCGGAGATCATCGGCGACAAGGGGGTCAAGGCGATGTACTCCGCAGCACTCGCTCGCTTCGGCCCGGAGAGGATCGGCGACGACAAGGCGGCCGTCGGCAACTCAGATGCAGCGGACAGCATCATCGCCCGCTTCGTGCGCCTGTAGTGAGCTCCCGCCCTTCCATCTAATCCTCAAAAATCCAATGCACAAATCCATCCGACTAATTTGTTTATTTGAATTGGAATTGGTTTGCATGTGCAGCACTTCAGAGCCCCTCAGCAGCAAGTTAAATGCTGACGCTCCGAGTTTTGAGCCAGCCATGTCTCGTGCTCGCCTATCCTTCGCCGCCAACAACTTCACGCTGACAAGCGATGGCGACGACTTCATTAGCCGCTCGGCCAAGGACCTCGCCCACCGCCTGCCGAGCAATCCGCCTAGCAACAGCTTCTCGCTCGCCAAGCCCAGTACCAACCGGAAGACAGTGCTCTGCAGGGATTGGACTAAGTCAGGAGGATCATGTGCACGAGGTGCTGAGTGCGACTTCGCCCATGGGCCAGAGGATGTGGCATCACATGCTCGCCAGAAATTCGAGACCCGTCTCTGCAGGTACTGGTGTCCTGCAGAGCCGATGTCCTGCCCGTGGGGGGCTAATTGCTTGTTCGCACATGGAAATGAGGAGGTTCGCCAACTCAATTGGCTGTAGGATCAGCAGCTGGAGAGGGAGATCTCTGCACATTTCTCTCGAAGTCATTTGAGTTGATATAATGGTGTTCTGGAATGTCCTGGCAGTGGACAAGTTTACTTTCTTTTCTGGGCGTTGCCTGTTTTGCTTTTTGTCCAGGTGGACAAACTTTGGTGCTGTGCTGAAACTTGAAGTTCTGTGATCTTTGAAGCAATTGAAAGGCCGGGGCTGGTTGCCCTCAAACACGAAAGATATTGGTTGTAGGATGTAGCGTCAAGTTGTAACTCCTGAAGTCTCATTCCTGACAATGTTAGAACAAGCTATTCAATGAGTGTAACATAGATTACACCATCCATGATGACAATCCTTGTTTGCTACCTGGTACTGGATACTGATACATATTTGCCCTTGCCAAAAGGTCTACGAGTAGTCCATATAGCCAGATTAAAATAATTGAGGGAGTGTCAACTGTCAACTACAGACATTGTTGGTACTAATTCCTCCTTTCCTGCATTCTGCTTAATAACCACGACAGGAAAGGGAAGGGGGAGCTTCCGTGCAGTGCAGCCATGATTCATGCTACCTTTTACATATGTATGGCTGAAGTATAAATGACTTACTTAGCTGAAGTATTATGGGTGGGAGTATCATCAGTATCAAGCCGTAGTGGTGACTGCATAAATGGTACAATGAATGTAGATGTCACTATCTGTTTGTTGCATAAAAATCTCTGTTGCCCGGCAAAAAGCAGAGAGTAAAAGTAAGTAACGTATGTGAAACTAACAGTATCTCTGAGTAAGGCGTGAGTAGGTAAATCTTGTAGTGTATGTGGTTGCTATCTGCAGCGGATGTTATCATCAGTGGTTTTGCTGGAGTAGAGACCCGTGGATCTTGCACCTGCTAGCAAAGGTTGGGGTGGAGGGCGTATACGGTGCAGAGACCCCGTGGATACTAACGCCACAGCTTCATTTAGGGATGCACATGAAATTAATACCAAGGTCCAAGGGCATGAACATGAATGCATGTCGTTTCTTTGTCATCAAACTGCATTCTCAAGCATTTTATTCAGGTATTCTGTGAAGAAAGACTATAACATCAGATAATCAAACTGCAGTGTCAACAAAAAAAAAAAAATCTGTAGTAATCAGCCAGCAGAACCTGGGTACAAGGAGGGATGCAATCCCTGACCGACACCATGTCTAGACTTAAACCAGCCCTGTGGGCAGCTAAACTGTGAGCTACTGAATTACAAGAGCGGGGTTTATGAGCTACTTTCTTAAAGAAAAATTACAAGAAAGAAGATCTTTTAGTACCCAGAGCAAACCACTCGCTGAGCTCCTATCCTCTCCCATCTCCATGGACGACCACTGCTGCATCAGATTCCAGGATTATATTCTGAATGCCCAAATTGGCTGCTCTTTGGACTGTCTGTAAGCAGCCTATAATTTCAGCATGAGCCGGCTCCAGCACTTCTGCCAATATCCCAAAACCTGAGCTGATCACATTTCCTTCATGATCCCACATGATAAAACCCCAGACGCCGCTGCGGCTCGACTGACTGAAGGTACCATCGAAGTTCAATTTCACCACTCCATTCGAAGGTCTGCACCATCTCGGCTTTGGCTCAACATGTGCTAGTTCAGGCTTTCGCTATTTCAGCACTGAAAACTCCTCAGCATAGGAGCGAATGTATTGGACCATATGAGTGTTGTCTGTAGGCGTGCCTAATACAGCACCTCTCAGACCACCAACTCTGCATTGGACATCTTCCTGAAGGTTCAGGATGCTTTCCAGAAGTTGTTTAGCTGAACCAGCCAGCGCCAACTCAACTCTGATGTGTTCCAGCTGCAATTCCCTCATAGCTTGCAGACATTCTTCCATTTGTTGACCAATCTTATTTGTCGTCACCTGCAGGGAAATGGACATAGTTCAGAAGCATACAACTATTATAGCTGAATGAAACAATTCACCAAATTGCATAAACATTTAGCTAGCTAAAAATCAGTTGCATGACAGATAGTACAACTACTTCCCACTGAAACTTATGTTCTGTATATACATGAGGAATGCACTACTTCTAAATTACAGGGCTAAATATATAGCAAGGATCTTTAGAAACAAGCACCAGTTGAACTTACTACACTGAGGGGTGATGTGAAATCATAAACACACAAAAACCCCAGAGTCCAAATGGGCTAAATTACACCTTTGGCTCACTTAAATTTTCAGAAGCTGCAAAAACTTCTTCCATCTTCATATTTAGAAATAGCTAGCAACCTGCATATCATGTGCATATATATATATATGCAGAGAGCAAGCCATTTAACAAATTTTTTATCTGTATAATTTTGTTTCCACCATTTATTCAATTTTCAATCTGTACAATTTTCGTCCGCTTATAGCCTGAACTGAGAAGCCAAGACTTACTCAACTTTGCAGAACTAATACTGATGCCACCATAGCCTGCTGCAGCCATCTAATTTAAGAAATGAAGAGATTGTTTATCTGAAACGAACATAATAGGTCATCCCTGCATATACCAGCAACTGTAAGTTAGATACTTGTAACCTGACTCTTGTCGCCTCTACTGTATGGTTCTTGGAGCTGCAGGAAATTGGTCATAGTTCAGAACCATACACGAAGTATTATAGCTAAATGAAACAATTCACCAAATTACAGATTCCAAACTGAAGTTTCAGATTCAGGTACGAAAACAGGAACTGTCAGCTGCATTTTAATATATAATTATCTGATTATTCTGTTATTTTTGTGCTCTGTTATCAGCCAAAAGAAATGATCTATGCATACAAGCTACAATCCGTTTGCGGCCAGGATACTGAATACTTTGCCTAACTTCATGTCTCATTTTGCAACATAAATACAGGATAGATCCGAAAGGAAACAAATCATGTCTCACTTTTGCATAGATAAATATAAATAGTACACTTCTCTGCATACACCTAAATTAATGTGCCTACAGTATCATAACGTGCAATTGGCTTATAAATCAGAGTATCACAACAATTTTATTGTTTAATTCCAGAGAATCTTAGTACAACATAGTTTTTATTTTACCAAAAAGTGCTTTTGTCTATAGCACAGAAATTATATTTACTGTGATCTCATAGAACATCAAGGTATGACCATACCTTTGGTTTTATCAGTAAGCCCAACTTTGCTGCAAACTATCCACGGCGCCGGGGTGTTGCTGCCTGCTGGCGCAGCGCCCCACAGCTCTGGAGGAGTTGCAACTCTCAGCGGCTGTAACGCCCCGGCAAAAATTACAACCAGGGGCTACTCTCACCATAAAACAAACTCACTAAGTCCTAAGATTAATTAAAATTTTAGCAGCATATCCCCTAAAACTAGCCATTTAGGACAAAAAGCACTATTGATAAATCATAATTAAGTGTAGACGTAAATCTTAAGCATGGCAGCGCAACCCAAATAAAAGTAGAAGTACCATTCCCATCTGTAATGGTCATCTCAGACAAACCAACACTTAAACGACGTTAACTTAACAATTACACTAGCAAACTTATGTGAAATAATAAAATATTGATAACTAAATTGAAGTGTTCATGAAGGTGCTACTCCCAATTATTCCCATGCATATGTCGCGATCATTTGGTACCTAAAAACCAAATAAACACAAGAGTGAGTAAAAACACTCAACAAGTATATTCGGAACCAAAAGAATAATCGACTAAGGAAAACTCATGAATAATTCACTGGAACTCCAAATAAATAGTAGTTTCCGTCTGAAACGGACAGCACCTGAATAGTAGTTTCCATCTGAACCGGACAATACCTGAATACATCCTTAGCATTTACCGGTAAAGCGAGTAAGTGGGGCCAGCACTTACTCACAGGAACCTGAATATAAGAACTAAATTGCACCTCCGGATAAAACCAGCACCAGAATTGAATGTAAATGAAATCAGGAAACTTGAACCGGATATAAAGACCAATTTGCACATTCGGAACCACCGGAATAGGAATTGAATTCAAAGGAACACTCGAAACTTGAATCATAGAGAATCGGAATATAGCACAAGAAACAATTGAAACAATTGAGAACTCAAACAATAGTCACAAGTCAACACATAGGTTCGTCATGCACTTGCCTTAGTGATGCTACGTAGTGTGCCAAGTAGAAGGTTGAGTTATGCCCTCAGATCCACCACCTGAGCAACCATGTTCCCCATAAAAAAAAAGGTAACTAGAGGCTAAAAGTAATTTAAACAAATACATTATAATTTAAGAAATATTAAGCTACGGCTTCCAAATTTATTTACTATTTTATTCGTTTATTTTTTTTCTATTCCACCTATATATATCAGCTAAACCAAGGCACTGGGTGAGGAGGTGCATAGCCATGAGCATTTTAAAAGTCACCGTCAAGCCTAGGATCAGAACACGCCTTTCCCTAATTCAAGAAAAGAAAACTGAATTACATGAACAAATCACATCTATGACGAACCTACTCTGATGCCCTATCACTGAGTTTGTACATTTGAGAAATCACTTTAGCAGATGCATGAAGAAGGTAACATCTGCACTAACCCTAACATACCTCCGATCGCTTTATATATCCAGCTGAGTAAACTAATAGTTTCAATCGAAAATTGTTTTCCTCGTTGAACAGACCAGACTCACGAGACATGTATAGATGTACTGAACCCGACCAATCAAGTCTAGTTAATATATTTAGGAGAGATATATATGTGTATATATATTGCAGATTGGGACAGCAGAAGGACACGAACTTGTTAATCAAGTCTAGCTAATATTTAGAAAAGATATATACCGTATATATACTACAGAATGGGAGAGCACGAATCAGATCACGAACTCCTTCCCAGACTGACCCCCTTCTCTTGCTGTACATGAGATGAATCCCCCGGACAGATAACCGCCCTGATTTGCAGCTGTAGCTTGCCTAAGGGTTTGGAGTTTGGACAGGTAGCGATTGATGAAGACGGAGTCGCCGCGCGATGCCAATTAGAGACAGCGATGGGGTTAGCCATCAACGTGTGTTGGATTGGGGAATTAAGGATGGAAGGGTGGTGGCGCTGGAACTATAAGGTCGTGGGGACTTTCGCTGGCCAGGAGGTGGCGGCGCATGGGTTCGGGCGAGAAACGATGGAGGGGGTGGCGGCCACAGAAATTGGGCAGTCGCGATCGGAACGGTTCTGGAGGTGATGAGATTGGCGCCAGCGTCAAAAACGGATCAGGAGGGTGTAGACTTGCGGTGGCAGGCAAGGAATCGATCTCCTGCTTCCTTTCTAAATTTAGGAAAAATAAAAAACTAGAGTTATATCCAACGACCCATATTTACAATTCCATTTAAAGTTCAATCGGTCCTCGATCGAATGAAACATGTTGGTATTCAAACAAATTCGTTTCTACGAGATCTACACGACCATGGACTCTAATCTTCCATACGGCTTATATGGATCAAAAGGTTAAATTTTCCTCCTGTCTTTAATTGACCAAGTCAACCCATTTTATATATAGAAAAATTCAGGGTATTATATTCTCCCCTCCTTCAACAGAATTCGTCCTCGAATTCTTTATTTTAACAACTCTTGAAGAGAAATAGGTTGAAAGCGACCAAGAAATTGAGCTACTCACCACATGAGAAGAACTCTGGGCACTTCTCCCGCATTCGTGACTCAAGCTCCCACATTGGTTCTCACTCTGTCTGATTAATCCGAAGAATCCTCACTTATAAGACATGCCTCGTAAGTAAGTCTTCCTCGATGGTTTATGGTTCCACAGTCCTATGTTTTTTTGGATCTCGTAGGTATTTTTTTCAACATGGAGACATGAAATATGTTATGCACACCCTTCGTTGAATTGGGTAGCTCCATCCTATAAGCCAACTTTCCAACACATTCCACTATTGGAAATGTACCAATATACATGGGCGAAGCTTTCCTTTAACCCAAAATGTCAATACAGCTTTATTAGGAGAAACCTTCAGGAGCACTTGATCTCCAACACGTTCTCACATCGGCATAGCTTTTCTACCTGCTCTGTGCAGCTAGCATATGTTTCCTAATTCCAGCAACACACTCGGTCGTCCTTAGAACCCAATCTGGTCCTAGAACTACCTTCTCACCTAGTGCTTCACAACAAGGTGGTGACCTACGCTTCCTTCCGTACAAGGCCTCAAAAAGTGCACACTTAATGCTAGCATGGTAACTATTATTGTAGGCAAACTCCACAAGAGGCCAATGATCCTCCCAGCTCCCTTTCCATAAGAGAACGCATGACCTTAACATATGATCCAAGGTCTGAATTGAACGCTCAGATTGGCCATATGTCTAAGGGTGAAAAGAAGTGCTAAAGTATCACATTAGTTCCCAAAGCACTCTGCAAGCTCTCCCAGAACTTGGAAACAATTTAGCATCTCTATTAGAAACAATGGTTTTTTTTGGTGCCCCGTGAAGTCTCATAATTTCATGCATATAGATTGGGCTAAGTCACTTGATATATTTGTATAATAGTAAGGAAGAAAATGAGCTACCTTACTCAAGGGATCCATAACAACCCAGATAGCATCCTTCCCTTCAGAAGTACATGGTAAACCAACCACAAAATCCATAGTGATATCATCCCATGGCCACACAGGAACCTCTAGTGATTGCACCTTTCCAGCTAGCGCTTATGCTTAGCTTTAACTCGTCGGCATACCCCACATGATGCCACATATCTTGACATATCCACTTTGATCCTCTTCCACCAATAACTCTTCTTTAAATCTTGATACATCTTATTTTCACAAAGGTGCACTGTGTATCGCGTAAGATGTGCCTCTCGCAAAATTTCTTCCTTATCTTGAGCCGAGACATCCACGAAACCGAATGGCTCCTGAAACATCCATGCTGAAATTCCCCAACTCTTCCTTTACCTAATGCACTTTTTCACACCATGCAATAATCGATCATGTTGTGCCTCAAAAACTCTCCCTGGTATATCAGACTCAAGGATAACCCTTTATTTTCTATTTCTGCCATTCTCGCATAACAGTATGATATGTCCATCTATTCAAATTCGGCTATCAAATAATTCATGAGAGGACATGGTCTTATGACTCAAAGCATCAGCCACATCATTGGCTTTACCTAAGGTGTACTAGATGGTAATATCATAATCTTTTATTAGCTCTAGCCACCTTCTTTGTCTTTGATTTCAATCCTTTTTGAGTAAAATATACTTCAAACTCAAGGTTGGTGAAATGTCACAACAATCATCATAAGGCAATGTTTCTATATTCAAAACAAACACCATTAGCAAGCTCTCTAGCTCTTGAGTAGGGTAGTTCCCTTCAAAACTACCATCATGCCAAAGCAATCAACTTCTCTACATAAGGACACAACCATATATGGAAGCATCTCAATACGTAGTAAAGATATACTGGGCTCCAGAATGGTGAGAACATAAGTAGTGACCTTTCTTGAAACTAATAGTTAAACTACAATCTTACTCACTAACTCGTTCAAACTTCACATTCGTATGTGTGAGCGTGGATAACCATTTAGAACTTACGGATAAATCCTCCCAATCTTCAATTAATAAATAGCCATGCCAAAGAAATTTCTTACCTCCTCGGATGGAATTTTCCAATCAACTATTGTAGAAACCTTGCTTGGACCAACAAAGATACCTTTATCACTAAAAACATTCCCCAAGAAACCAACTTCAAGAGTCCAAAATTTGCACTTCTTCCAATTAGCATAAACTTTATTATGCCACAAGATCTAGTGTACCATCATCAATGTTGCTCATGCTCCCCATTTTTTTATGAGTATGTCATCTTTCTTCAATGAATTCCACTAGAAATTGATCACATTTACATAATATGTTGTCAATTGTCTCTATAAGGTAAGGACGTGCATTGGTCAATCCAAAATATATGACACTAGCAAAATTCATAAGGCCCATTCTGTTTAATATCCTCCTTTCCACTAGAATTTGGTTCTAATTAGACTGTAGATCAATAATAGGGAACACTTGGTCACCTTTAAAATACTCTAATATGTTAAAGGTACATGGCAATGTATATTCTTGATAGTCAATGCATTTGATCCAAATAAATCCATGCTTATGCAAACACTTTCCCCTTCTTACTAAGTGTTGATATTGGTTACGCACACGAAAGATAAGATAGGATCTGCAAGCGCACGTATATCGGTGAGCACTTCACCCGGGAGGTAAATCCAGAGTATCGTATTTACTTATCCGCAAGGAGAAAATGTGCTAAAGACTAACCTTGTCTTAACTACTACCCCTGGGCTGTACGACAAGATAGCGAGAAATAAGCGATATAGAGAGGATTACTCCGTCAGTCTCCCTCTAACCTATGGTAAGCTGTGCTAATATTGTTCAAAGGGGGATACCTAGGGAAAAGACACCACAGAGAATGTTTTAACCCTGGCTCACTATTCCTACCAATCCTTCTAACGGGAGGTGGACTACTGAGACAACAAGGGAACTGTCACTTTCCCCCACTGCCACCACTTAACTCCGGCCAGATAGGGAGTATCTACTAGTATTTCTAGCCCAAGCACCACGCTTACGCTACGAACGATTACTCTATTCCCTACGCGAAGCGAATAAAGTAAACTCGTAAACCAAAGAACAATAAGAACAATAAACTTACTAGTATTAGACGTTGAATTGCCGAATGATCCTAGAACCAAGCCTCGGGTTAAGAGACTTGAGGAGACACCGACAGGCCGAGCTTCCTCCAATTCTACCTCCACCCTATACTCTCTTAATCTCTCTTGTTGCTAACCCTACAGAGAAGGATCCATTCAATGGACCCCTCCCCTAGCTAATTCTCTCTAGAAAATATGAATTGAATAATAATGAATTAGGGTTTCTCCAGGGGCCAGGACCCTTGTTTATATAGCCCCCTAGGATGTACCACATCCCTTGGATCAAATCGACCTAAATAGACGGCTAATATTCATCCTCAAAGTCGGTGGAGGCAGGATCTGCGAGCCTCCATCTGATTGGTCCAGGTGGATGGGCGGGCGCCCACGTGGCTTGGGCGGCCGCCCAATGCTGACTGCCATGTGGGCCCTGCTTTGCAGGGGGCTTCCTCGAGTTCTCTAGAATGTTCTTGAGTTGCAGGACGTGGTATTCTCTCTATGTAAACCTGACATGTGGACCTCTTTTGGTTCTTTTCTGATAACCCCTTGCAGAAATAGACAATTACCAAAACTCATGGAATTCTGTTAGTGATAACCCTATTTCTACCAGGTGTTTACATATTGGTCCATTTTCAAGTTTAATTGACGGTTAAAAACATGAGTTAACGACCATCAACACTAAGATATTTCCATGGCATTACACTGCACTTGATTGCATCTTCAAAACTGAATCATCTAATTGTTTCTCAACTCTTTAAAAGGAAAGACAAATTGTTGAGTACCAGCCCTATAGGTTCAAGATAAATATGTGAGGTGCCTCACACTTAGCAAATATTCTTGAAACTAGCTATGAGAAATCATTAGAGAATTTCTTCAGTCATAAGTGACTTCCGCTATAGTCAAGAGAGATCCACCCTTGAGAGAAAGATGACGGGTAAATAAACTTGACATCCACCAATGAGGATAAGGAGCATTATTAGATAGCCAATATGTCATTCTTGATCTAATGATTCAAAGATGTGTTCTTATAGCAGCAGTCTAGAGAAAAAGATGTTGCGAAGTACCTATAATGGCATAGGGCAAGTTCCATTTGATAAATTTTACTAACCATTTTTCCAAACCTAGGCTATAATATTCATGGAACCATGGTACACTCATCTCAATGAAAACGCAAGATTAATAACATTCATATTGTGATTTTTATTATCATTTACTAGCAATGGAAGCTTCAAACCATGAAATGATGCCTTGGGCACCACACATGATCCAATCACTCACTCTCTTTGCACAAAATAGTGAGGAACTCTTGAGGAAATGTATAAAGGAACAATGTTTGGATCCATTACTCCATTATGGTTACTGTGGGTAATATGAAGCAATGGTATGGTTGATCAGGCCATCCACTACACATACTACTCACACTCCATATTGGACTAGATAAATCAAACATAACTCATTCATGCTTGGTATAGTTACCCTAAACTCATTCATGCCTGGTCATACAGCCTCCACCCCGGGGGCTCGACCTCAACACGGTGCCTGCGTTATCGTCCCCATCATCGGCGACGACCGCAGCCCGGCCGAACGGGAGTGGCGAACACGGCGGTGGGTTTACCCGGCCGTCGAACTTTGAACAGGGTACGTGCTCCTATGTCTTCTCCGACCCATCGCTTCGTCCGCCACCATTCCCTAAGCTTGAGTTTCCAAAATTTGATGGATCCCAACCTCGGTTGTGGCGTGATGATTGTCTCAAATATTTTGAGGTTTACGCAGTTCATCCGACGCTAAAGACTCGCTTTGCTACTATTAATTTTGTTGGCACGGCGAAGACCTGGCTACACACACTCGAGCGCAGAGGACGTGTGGAGGATTGGGATGTGCTGTGCAAGGCAGTGTTGGACCGATTTGACCGCAATCAGTACCCCATCGTGCTCAAGCAGTTTGAGTCCATCATTCAGACTTCGATAGTGGAGGAATATGTGTTGGAGTTTGAGCAGGGGCTCATAGTTTGCTATTGTACAATCCCAGCTACGATGAAACATACTTTGTCACCAGGTTCATTGCAGGGTTGAAGGAGGAGATTCGATCTGCAATTATTCTTCATCAACCTCCTGATGTTGACATTGCTAGTGCTCTAGCTCTACTTTAAGAGGTGGAGTTGCAGCGTGCCAAGGGCAAGTCAGTTGCTCGGGATGGGTACAGGTCAGCCAACAAGTTTGCTTCTGACAAGTTCAAGTTTACTGATGCTGACAAGAGCAAGCCTATGAATAAACCTGATAATGACGATAAGTTGGCTACATTGAAACAATTAAGAAGGAAACAGGGATTGTGTTTCAAGTGTGGCAATAAATGGGCTCGAGATCATAAGTGTCCTCAGCAAGTACCTCTGCATGTTATTCAAGAAGTTCTAGATGCCTTAGAAGATGATGGGGAGGACTGTTGGGAATCTGATCCTGATGCTCTGGAAGATGTTGTGGTGGTTGTCTATCAGTCTGATAAACCTCATCAACAGAGGAGGAAAACTCTAAAGTTATGTGCTCAGATTGGCAAGCAAGATGTCTTGGTGTTAGTTGATTCTGGCAGTGTCTCCTCTTTTGTCAGTCAACAGTTGGTGGATAGGTTACATCTGGATACTACTCCTTATCAAGCCATAAGATTCTTAGCTGCTAATGGTAGTCCCATGATCTGTGACCAACAAATTGCTAATCTACAGTGGTGTATTTAGGGCCAGTCCTTCATGACAACTGTGAGAGTTTTGCCCCTCAAGTGCTTTGATATGATTCTGGGTGAGGACTAGTTAGAAAGTTGTAGTCCCATGTGGATTCACTGGGGTCATAAAACCTTGAGGTTCACTCACAGGGGACAGAGAATTGAGTTGCAGGGTGTTCAGAATACAATGAATAATGGATCACCTATTTCTGTAGCTGGCATTCAGGCTCTTATACAGAATGATGCAGTCCAATTCTGTGTGCAGCTTAAGGTGCATCATCCAAGTTTGCTATCTTGTGAGGCTTCTGTAGCTAGTGTGGATGTTTCTGATGTTGTGATTGGTGATACCCCTGCTGTTGTTCAACAGTTGTTGCAAAATTTCTCTGATCTATTTCAGGAACCTTAGGCATTACCTCCTCAGAGACCATTTGATCATCACATTGAGTTATTTCCTGGAACATCTCCTGTCAACATCAGACCCTATAAATATTCTTCAGCTCAAAAGGATGAAATTGAGAAGCAATTAGCTGACATGCTGTCCAGTGGCATCATTAAGCCCAGTCAGAGTGCCTTTGCATCCCTGTGTTGTTGGTAAAGAAGAAGGATGGCACATGAAGATTCTATGTGGACTATAGACACCTTAATGCAATCACTGTGAAGAATAAACATCCTATGCCAGTTGTGGATGAGTTGATTGATGAGTTAGAAGGAGCCTAGTGGTTCTCTAAATTGGATTTCAGAACTGGCTATCACCAAATTTGTGTGCATCCAGCTGATACTCATAAGACTGCTTTCAAGACTCATAATGGGTCATATGAGTTCTTGGTAATGGCTTTTGGACTCACAAATGCCCCTGCTACCTTCCAAAGTGTTATGAATCTCATTTTTGCTGAGCTGCTAAGAAAGGGAGTAGTGGTGTTTATGGATGATATCTTGGTTTACTCTGCTACACTTGAAGAGCATGTTCAGCTGTTGGAAAAGGTTTTCCAGATTCTGAGGAAGCACAAGTTCTACATCAAATTATCCAAATGCTCTTTTGCTCGGAAGGAAACTAACTATCTGGGTCATTCAATTTCTAGCAGGGGTGTGGCTACTGACAAGGCAAAAATTGAAGCTGTAGCCAAGTGGCCTGTGCCTGCTAACATAAAAGAGCTTAGAGGATTTTTGGGACTCACAAGATATTATAGGAGATTCATTAGGCACTATGGTCTTACTAGTAGATGCTTGACTGATTTGCTGAAGAAATGTGTACCATACATCTGGACTGCTCAGCATCAAGAAGTCTTTGTGCAGTTGAAACAAGCATTGATGTCTCTCCTTTGTTAGTGATCCCTGATTTTAGTAAACCATTTACATTGGAAACTGATGCCAGTGATATTGGCTTTGGTGCTGTATTGCTTCAAGAGGATCATCCTGTTGCCTATCTTAGCAAAGCTGTCAACAAAAAGAACCAAGCTCTTTCAACTTATGAAAAGGAATGTTTGGCCATTATCATGGGGTTGTAGACAAAAGGAGAGCTTATTTTGCAGCATGCTCAATTCACTATCAGAACTAATCATAAGAGCTTGTTGTATTTGACTGAACAAAGAGTTACATCTAGAATCCAACAGAAGGCATTGTTGAAGTTGATGGATTTGCAGTTCCAGATCATTTACAAGAAAGGAGCTCTGAATCAGGCGGCTGATGCCTTGTCTAGGTGCAATGTCTCTAATCCATTGATGGTTGTGTCTTTTTGCAATCTAGATTGGGTGGAGAATGTGAAACTGGGCTATGCTGATGATGCTAAGGCTACTGCTATACTACAGAATCCAATTGGTGATTTCTCTATTCAAGATGGGTTGATCAAACATCAAGGCATAATCTGGTTGGGTTATAATACAGTAGCTCAGCAACAAGTGATGCAAGCTATGCATTGTTGAGGTGTTGGAGGTCATTCTAGCTTCCTGGCCACTTACCATAGAATCAGGCAACTTTTTTCTTGGCCAGCTATGAAGAAAGATATCATGGCATTTGTGTAGGAATGTCAGATCTACCAACAAGCTAAGGTTGAGCATGTGAAATATCCTAGGCTGCTGCAACCACTTCTGGTGCCAAGTTGTGGCAGAACCTCCTAAATCATATGGCTCACACGCATGATTATTGTCTAAATAGACTCCAAATAACCATGACTGTGTCCCATAGGATTTAAAAAGTCTGTCGGGTAAATCCCGAATCATCCACGATTCTCCAAGCAGGATCAATCATTGTAGAGAGACATTGCAGTATTACAACAGTTTGATATAAATAAAATACCACGGAGTAAAACAGCGGAAGACTTACAATAACATAAGTTTAAAAACTTCTGAGTTTCAAATATTTACAACCACAAGTTTGAATTATACAAACCATAATAGTAGTGGAGTAGCAGTGGATTACAATATTAAACAAAAGCTCTGCCCACGAGCTAAACAGCTTACTCATCGTCGCTTTCCTTGACGACTGTCATGCAGCAGGATGCAAAACACTCCTGCCCATGAGGCTCACCTGCAACAAGGGTTTAACAAACCCTGAGTACAACAGTACTCAACAAGACTGACCCGACGAAAAAGAAGGGTAGAGACTTAAGAGATGCAGGCTAGAGGGACAAGGTACGGTCTGTAGTAGATAAGAAATTTTGCAGAAAAGCTTTACAAAAGGGAAGGTTGCTTGGACTACTTCCAATTACCAACCAACTTCATTATTGAACCTTAATTTTTGTTCAAGTTGTTACTAGGATGATGAACAACGATCGAGTCTTCTTCTCCGAGAAGCAACGGCGATTCGAATCCATTTTCATACCCAGCTGGGACCTAGGTGACTGAGCATACCGGAGACTTTAACTCCGAAGCACCCCAAGTGCACCGATATACCGGGATAACAACCTCAGCCGTATATCACCACATGATACACGTGAGCTCTGCGGCCCAGCGTACCGAGATACATGGGAACTTAAACCCCACAGTAAAACACACTATGACACAGATGGGATCTCTGGCCCCATGCTAGGTCACTCCATGGCATACACGGCTCCAACCATCCTATACCACTTCATGCATGTGGATTTCTAAATTCTCGATATCATCCAGTTCACCAACGGATGGGACCTAGGGCATCAACAGACGAGAACACTACAGAGGGACTCCATTCCCAGTGCAAGTTCACCGTCCGGACTCGATTTATTACTAATATCAAGATTTCAACAAGAAAACCAATCTCATCTTTTTCATTCTTTTCCTTTAAACAATTAAATAAATAAGCAGGGCTAAGCATTACTACTCATCTTCCAAGTAGGTAACAAGGATTAAGGAAATAAGACAGGTAATGCAATTTGTGGGTTTTCACTCAACTCCTATTACTTAATGCACATATTATAGCTGAAGCGGTAAAACTTTTTATAAATAGAATAGGGTTGAATGTATCCGGGGCTTGCCTTGATGTTCGGGGTAGAAGTTCTCAAACTCTAGATCAGCTCCCGATTCTTGAATCTGCTCGTCCTTCAGATCTGAGTGATAACGTTAACTCTGTGTTAACGAAAACTATTCGATAATTAATATGCTTTACATGATGGAATAGTAAATATGATGCTCCATGAGTGTATGATCAGGTTAAGGGGTCGAGTACAACTTCTTTTCACGATAAAGTTGCAAGGTAACAAAATTTCGCTCATATAACTCATTAGGGTTAACTACGTCATTTTTATAATTAATTAAACACATAAAATAACGTTAATTAAGCCTTAATGACATGATTAAGATAAGCGCAAACAATTAATTAAAGTGCCAAAGGTCATTAGGGTTAATGACCTAAGGTCATCAATCAATCCCAAAGCCAAACAACTCCTATAATGATTAAGTTAACTAAGAGGGGTTAATTAATTATTTAAAAGCATTAAATAAAGGCATAAAAATTAAATTTATCAAATTAATCCCAAAATTTTATTTTAGAAAGCTCTTAGCCTAATTAGATGGCAAAACAAATTTCAGAATTAAAAGCCAATTATTTTAATTATTAAAAATCATTGAAGGTCCATTTTTCAATTAAAAGGGCTAATTTTAACATATGAAAAAATTACTCAAATTTGGCATTTCATATTTTTTCTAGGTAGATGACATCATAAGGAATACTCATAGAAATTTTCAGAATTTTTGGAGCCATACATGAATTACTATGAATTTTCAAAGAAAATAGCATTTAAATCATTTTCTGAAAATGGAAAAAGAAATTCAGCACAGTGACTCCGCGCTGACCGACGGCGGCGCGGCGGTTGACCGCCGATTCCTCGCCATCGGCGAGGTCTCCGGCGATGGGGTTTCCTCCTACTTGCTCCCCTTGACACAGCGCATCGATTGAGGTGGCTAACGGGGCTGGGGAGCAGCGGCGGCACCCACGCCGGCGGCGATGGCGGCGCAGCGGAGCTCGGGCACGGCGGCGTCGCTCACCGGAGCGGTTTTCGGTGACGGCAAGGTTACGGTTAGACACAGGGCACTCAGGCAAGCTAGTTTGGCAACTTCATGCAGTCGCTCTCGGTCTCTGGGCAGGACGGCAACGCGCGCGGCGGAGCGGCAGCACTGCGCCGACGGCGGGCTACGGCTACCGGCGGCCACGGCAAGGGATTGACCAAATTGATGGCACAGATATATGCAGGAGCTCACCACGGTGCTGATGCGCACGTTAATGAAGGTCCGGAGTGAGTGGGTTGAGCGGCGGTCGACGGCGGTGATGGCGGCGGCGGCGTTCCGATGGCACGACGGCGTCACGGCGGCCTTCGGCAATGCGCTGCTCAAACTAAGGTGCGCATCAGGTGCAGGACGACACAGAGAACATGATTGTATGGTTAAAGGTAAAATATATTCACCTTTGGCGGCGGCAAACGGCGGCAATGGCGCGGCGGCTCGGCTGACCGGCCGCGGAGAAGAAGGTGGCGTGCGGGTAGCTCGGGCGATGAGAGCAAGCTTGAACTGGTTCAAACTGACCGTGAGGAAGTGGCGGAGTTTTGGGCGAGAGCAATTGGACAGAGGTGTAGCGTCGGTGGCGAATTTCGATGGCGGAGTGAGGTCGTCGGCGACGGCGGCGAGAGGAAGAAAGAAGGAGGATGACGGCGTCCGATCGGTATTTATAGCATGGAGTTGATGAAGGAGCAGGTGACACGACGACGATGAAGTCTCTCGCGTCCGAGAGCGCTCAGTTGGCCGGGAAAGCGCGGCGGTGGACGGCGGCGCGCGATGAGAAGCCGGCCATGGCGTTCGCCGATAGGATTAGGTACTGTTCGGTTTATTTACAGAATTACCACTCGATTTAAAATACAAATTACTTCAGAATTTGTATAAGAACTTGAAAATCTCCAAAAATATCACTTGCATAACTTTTCAAGAGCTACACTTTTCCTTTAACTAGCATCCTCAAATTCTATCTATATTTTAAAATTTGAATTCAAATTTGAAAAGGGGATAAAACCCTAGAAATAAGCATTTAAAATTACTTTTGATTTTTCAATAAAACTTGAAAATCTTCAAAACTATGAAATGTTAAGTTTATCAAACCAAACATTTTTCATATACAAGGTTTTCTCAAATTATGCATAATTTTTGAATTATGGTTTTAAAATCAAAAGGGAATAATTGCTGGAAACTGTATTTTCAAATTAATTTGAAATTCCTTTTGGAAACTTGAAAAAATTTATATACCAACTTTGTATCTCTTGTCAAGATCTACAAACTGTCTTTTTAGAGTATCTCCAAATTCCTTATAGATTTTGAATTAGAATAAAGGGGGTAAATCTAGGTTTGAAAATAAAGGGTTTTTGAAATAAAATTTAAACTCAATTTGGTTTCTAACTTAATTGGTTGGTTATTAGTGAGCACAAACATCATCCAAGGACATTTTTAGGTCATTGACCCAATGACACCCTTGGTTGACCAAGTTGACTTTTGAAAAACCTTTTATAGCATTTCCATTTTGAGTTTAAACTTGAATAGCCAAACTTAGAAATAAGCTTAGAAATCCAAATTAAACTCCAAATATGGAAATCATTTTTAGGGTTGGACTTAGACTTATACGCTATGCTTGATACTAGTGTAAACACAGTTTACATCTCAAGTACATAGAGTATAAACTAAGCATTTGCGATGACATTCAAAAATAGGGTTTTATTATTTCATGTGACCAAACATTACAAAAACTCAATCAACCTATGAAATATAAACTTGTTTTAGTTAATGCACATTAAGGTTGACTTAAACATGGATGCTTTGCAGTGCATATGATGACATGGCATGTTTTAGTTAATTTAACACCAGAGGTGTTACACAAGTCAAGCATGGCAGGTTGTTTGCATGGATTTTATTGAAGGGTTGCCGAAGTCTCAAAAGTTTGATGTGATCTTGGTGGTGATTGATAAGTTCACTAAATATGCTCATTTCATTCCGCTGGCTCACCCCTTCTCAGCTCAAACTGTTGCTCAAGCCTACCTGGATTCATTCTATAAACTACATGGTCTGCCTCAAGCCATTGTGTCTGATAGAGACATAATCTTTACAAGCAACTTCTGGCAAGAGCTGATTACTTCATCAAAAACTGATTTGCATATGAGTTCATCTTATCACCCTCAGTCTAATGGTTAGTCTGAGAGGTTGAATCAGTGTCTTGAGACTTATTTGCGCTGTGCAGTTAACTCATGCCCAAAGGACTGTTCCAAGTGGCTGTCAGTGGTAGAGTTGTGGTACAACACTTGCTATCACTCGGCTTTGGGCCGTTCTCCTTTCGAAGTGCTGTATGGACATCCTCCATAAACATTTGGATTGGCAACCGAGATTTAGTTGCACTCCCCTGACCTGGAGCAATGGCTTACTGAACGTCATCTGCTGTCAGATGTCATCAAACATCATCTGCATAGGGCTCAGCAGAGAATGAAACGGCAAGCTGACAAAGGGCGTTCTGAAAGGACATTTCAAGTGGGTGATCGGGTGTATCTCAAGCTTCAGCCGTACATTCAATCTTCAGTGGCCCCTCATTCAAATCAGAAGCTGAGTTACAAGTTCTATGGCCCCTTTGAGATTCTGCAGAAGGTGGGCAGTGTTGCTTATCCTTATCGCCTTCAGTTACCACCAACCTGTAGAATTCACCCGGTAGTCCATGTCTCTCAGCTTAAGCACCATGTGCCTCAGTCGGTTCGCATTGAAGATGATATATCTCTGGTGCCTGATAATCCTACAGATGAGGTAATGCCACTACAATTTTTGGACTCCAGGATGTGTCGTAGAGGATCTTCTACTGTATCTCAAGTCTTGGTACAGTGGGATCAGATACCTGACTATATGGTCATATGGGAAGAGTGTGAAGACCTCCATCGCCGGTTCCTAGATGCTCCAGCTTGGGGGCAAGCTGGATTTCGTGGGGAGGGAATGTCAGGATCAAGCCGAGCAAGTCATCTAAGAAGGCGGCCAAGAAGACCGTAGGGGATCCGGCAACAGCAGAAGCGGGAACTCGTGGCTGATTCAAAGAAATGAAGAAGCGTCGTCGTTATCTTGGGCCGGATGGGCTGCTGTTGTGTTAGCGTGTGCGTGTGGGCCGAAGGCCGGGTGTATATAAGCCCTGTACACCGTTGAGACGGTTACGAACGATCTGAACTCTGAATTCTGAATCCCAATTGCGTCGTCGTGACTCAAACTCTGTTCTTCCCGTTCGTCCCCTGCTTCTGCTAAATTCTTCCCCAAATTCCGTTCCAGTCCAGTTATCTGTCTCGAATCAATCCGGTTCGTGACAACATGTATCCAAAACGACTTACACCAAAAGATAGCCACAAGTGAAAAAGTATAGTCTGCCGTGTGGATTGATTTCTAGAATCGCTGCTCCTCTCATAGGATTTGCAATATTTATTTCTAGATACTTCATGGGCCCCATACTTCATTGTTCTGTACTCCGTATCCGACAGAAGATCAGTTTGTTAATCAGAAGACCAGGTAACCTGTAAGGCTGCAACAGTAAATTTGACGATGGCGTCCATGTTCATCTGCAAACCAAAAGCAAACCAATAAGAATACTTACTATCCTGGCCTCCGGCGTCCTACCGTACCGCCGGCGTGCGTGCTTGGCGGTGCGGATGGCGCAGGTCGCGGTGGTTCGCGGCGGTGTTCGGGGTGGAGTGGAGTGGGGCTCCTGGCGGCGTGCGAGGGCACCGGCGAGGATGGCGCAGCTCGCGTCGGTTCGCGGCGTAGAGGGGACTCCGTGTGGCGGTGTCCACCGGCGAGACCCGACGCGACGGCGGCCGATCTTGGCAAAGCTCAGACGCCGGCGATTGGAGGCGCTCGCGTCCGGCCATGGCTGGTGGAAGAAGGGGAGGCGGTCCTGGCGGCGCCCGGCCCTGGCGACGCTCCAGGCGGCCGTGGCTGGTGGAAGAAGGGGAGGCGCAGCGCTGGCGGCATGGACTGTGCTGGGGGCATCGGGGACTGAGCTGCTCTGCTGCTCGGCCGTGTTGTTTGGATATGCTCGCCTGCTCGGCGTGGATGGCTCTCCTCGGCCGCTCGGCGTGAGTTTGCTCTGCTGCTCGGCTGTTAAAGTCTAACCGCTGCCAAACTCCAAAGCACTAATCAGCGTGCTAAGTGTCATACTAGTTTTGTTAACAGCCAGCATTTCCTGCTTCTACTGTTTTTTTTGGCACATCATAGTTTTACTCTTCTTCATACATCTCCCTTCTGCAAGTTGTGGCGACCCTTGTCATCTTCCATATGTGTCATTCGTATACGAGGACGGTACTAATTTAGAGCAACTCTAATAGTTTGCAAATAAGCTTGGTATATTCTTGTTTTTTTAAAAAAATCAAAATCTCTTATTCAACAGTTTAGCAAATGGGCTTGACATTTTTATCAACTTGGCAAAAGCATGACATTTTTGCGCATTTATGCGTGCGAGCAGTCGGGCTCTCATTCTCCTCTCGCGTGCATTTTCCCTCTCGCGCCCTACTCCCACGCCACCGCGCGTCTTCTTTCCCGCGAAGTCCTAGAAGGAGTCGAGGGGATCGACTCGTTCTTCCCGCGCGTTTCCATCTTCATCAGCGCGCGGCTAGGGTCGAGGTAATCCATGGTCCATATTTTTATTTTTGCCAAGTGAATAATGGGGAACGAGATTGATCATTTTACCTTTGTCATATTAATTTAAGAGTTGGCAAACTCCACGTTTTGCAAACCAAATATGCAAAATTATTGAAGTTGCTCTACTGCCAATGTGAGGAGTTACCTCTATTATTCCAAAGTGTTGTACCATGGCAATTATTTTTTAGGCATCCTCAAAATCAGAGTGCTCTATTGCTCATGAACAAGCAGCTTTACAAGCTGTCTGTTACCAAACAATATGTGCGTCTGTTATAATAGATTCTAATAATTTGAAGGGATTAATTTCTATAGATAATTTGCACAAATAAAGTTAATCAGCTTTCATGTGAACCTCGGCTGCTCATCTTCCCTGTATCCTTGGATTCTATAAAAAACCGGCCCAGCCCACCTGCCCGATGGTGCCCTAGGGGGTGCCCCTGGCAGACGCCCCCTCCCCCGCGCCGCCGCCGCCGCCGGCTGCCATCCCAGAGCTGGCGGCCCCCTCCACCTCCCCTTCCGGCCCCCTCCCCGCTCCCTTCCCTCTCCTAGCCGCTCCCCTGGCCATCCCGCGCTCAGGGGCGCCAGATCGGGGTCACCGCAACCACCTGTTCCTCTGTCGGGTGGAGCCGCGGCAGCCGGTGATGGTGCGCCCGCCGGACCGCTGCCACCGTTGCTGAAGTCTCCACCTGCGATGTTGCTGGGTGGCACATGTGAAGGAGACGCCCCCCTCCCCCGCCTATGGAGCTCGGCGATGCCATGGACGGGCCGTCGCCGACGCCTTCTGCGGCGGAGTTGCCCGACGGGCCCTCACCGCCGCCGTCCGCGGCTGAGCTGCCTGACGGGCACGCTGGCGCCGCTGTCCTCGGGCGGCCGGGGTCGGGGGCCCTTCCGCAGACGCGCGCGGATGCTGAGTCCCTTTCTCGGCCGGTCGCTGGAGACGGCGCAGGCTCAATGCCCTGCTCTGGTCAGCGCCATTCCGGCTGCCCCTACGCACTACCGGCGGCGCCAGCGTCCACTCCGGAAGGCCCAACCTCGGCCACGACTGCCGCTTCCCTGGGCCTCGAGGTGGGCGACACCTTGGCCCAGGTGGAGGTGTCGGTCCTGCAGGCTGCCGCCGCCAACGGTGCACCATGGCTTGCCAAGCCGTCTCCTTTCCTTGGTCTGGAGGTGCGGGGCACCTCGACCGGGAAGGCGGCAGCTGGCCACAGCGCCCCATCCTCCTCTTCGACTGGGGCCATGGCGTTGCTGGACGAGGTCATCGTGGAGGACGTTTCGGATGACGACGAGGTAGGGGTGGGCGGGGGAAGCCTCGGCCTCGATGCCTTCCTTGTCAACCCATCCGCCCCGGCGCCAAGTATGTCGTCTCCCCTATCTCCCCTTGCCGCGCCCTTCCATCCTGTGAATCGCTCGTAGGGGTGCCCGAAGCACCGCCGGTGAGCGGATGATGACGGCGACGCGTCCAGTGAGGAGCAGCCCTTGTCCTACTTGGATGCCGCTCGTCGCCCGCCAATGGTTGCAACTGTGCCTCCGCGCAATGCTTCAACTGTGGCTTCGAGCTGTCGCGGGGAGGCTGGTGGGCTGCGCGAGCCGCGGCGAAGACGGAGGAAGCGTGGGTGACTGTGTCCACAGCTGGTGAGCGGCATTCCTATGCGGCCACCGGAAGGTCGCGTCCCTTCCCACCGACGCCGCGGGGGCCGCGGGAGTGCTCCTGCCCCGGAGGTGGGTGGGTGGGAGTGACTGCCCGTCCACCAGCGGCTGGGATCGACGCATCGGGTGACCGCTCCAGATGCCGATGGGTGGCATTGAATGCCTCCCCAGTGCCCTGCCCAACCGGCACAGGCAACAAGGCCTCGGCAGCGCCGCCGGACGATCACCGGGGAAAACGTCGGCCCACGACAGTTCCCGGCACACGCTGATGGACACTGCTTCAAATGCCTGGCAGTGGGGCATCGTGTCGCCACCTACAACCTTCCTTGGCGATGCCTCCGCTGCCACAACCTTGGCCACGTTGCGCGGGACTGCAAGAGGCCGAGGCGTATTGACGATGTGGCAACGAGAGCCGCTGGACAGCGAGGCGGCAGTGCGGGGGGCGGCGGTACTGTGGTTGTGGATACTAGTGGCACGGTCGACGGGCCCTCGCACCCCCACCGACGTGCATGTGGTCACCGCTCGAGCCAGCACAAATGTCACAGACGGAAGAGGAACCAGAGGCCGTCCAACACCAACCAGGCGTCCTTGGTTTGGCGACCGTGGTCTGCTCGCCCTGGGGCTAGAGCATCGATCGCGCGCCCAACCGAGAGCTTAGGCCACAGATTACCAACCTATGCGGATCCGATGGCCACCTGGAGGGACGAAGCCTGGACCGTCATCCTTGAGGGTCCCCTTCCATCGCTTGGTGACGAGCCCCCGGTCGTGCTGGGAAGGACTTCCCCAGAACCGGCGGCGCCGGTGGCTAGCGCAGAGTGGGCCTCGCTTGACCCTTGGGCTGAGGTACTTGAGGGCCCGTTGCCGGTCTTGGAGGCCACTTTCGAGGGGACATCCTCCGGATCTCTCACGCCCACCCTTGGGGCTGGAGTAGCACCAGCGCTGGGGATGGTCGTGGGCGTGGTCGACACGCGGGGCAGGGAGCACTGCGAGGACATTGCCTTCACTGCCGAGCTGGTGCCGTCAATGGTCGGTCATGCGGCCGCCAGCGTCATGGCGGACAGACGCAACAGAGAGGTCATGCCACATGGCACAGGTTTTCCACGGCGAGTGGTCAAAATCCCCGTGCTGACCGTGACCGCCAACTAGGAGCGTGGTGCGCAGGACGAGGACGATGGATACTGCACGCTGCCAACAAGCTCCCATGTGCCTGTCACCCAAGAGCGCGGTGTGCTAGACGATGTCGACGGATGCTGCACGCCGCCGCCGGACTTCCCTGTGCCAGCGTACAAGGAGGCTGGTGAGGTTACCCTGGAGCCGGCGACGCCGACAGCCTGCACGGATTCGCAACCTCCGCCTGCCGGGCTTGGGGGCGCGGTCGAGGACCAGTTTCTCACCCCGCCCCGTACTGCCAGGATGGACCGGGACGCGTCGGGCGACGATGACGATGATGCAGCCAGCGCGCTCACTTCATCGCTCAGCGGGTGCATTACGGGGTTCGCCCAGTGGGTGTTGAAGAAGGCCGCCACGCCACTGCTGCAGGTGCCCGAAACACCACTGCTGCGGACCAAGGTCTACGGCCCCTCGTCCAGGCTTCCCCTAAGGAGCGCGCAGATAGCGGCACAGCAGTTCGCCAACGTCCCGGTCGCTAGGCGAGGTGAAGCCCTCATCATACAACGAATGGCACAACTTGAGGGAAAGACGACGGCGGAGGCCAAGCAGAAGTTCGAGGCCACGTTCGGTGACGACCTCGTCGACGCGGACACCGAGTCGATGCGGGAGCTCTTCCCCGGCCTTGCACGGCGTGGGTGATGTGGCACCCGCGCATGAGCGCCACCACTGATCCATCGATCGAAGCCGGTGCACGCTCTCTAGATTGTCTATTTTATGAGTAATCCTTTTAAAAAAATGGTACGAAACGACGCTTCATGTAATGTATTAACTTTAAAAACGTACGAAAGCATGGGTGTATTAACTCTTCTTTTTAAATACAAAGATGCGCGAGTCTTTTGCGTATTCGAGAAAAAAAATCCTTGAATTCTATATTTCTATGTTCGTCGCCCAAGGGTGTGCTGCTGCGTCGTGCTGACAGTAAAGGGAGGACATAAAGCTAAGCAAGTTCGTGATGTCTTAAGGCCAACCAATCAACCATATTTGATTATTTAATTCTTATTGACTGAGGCGTGCATATATGTCGTGTTGGCTTTTCATTTTTTGTCTTGCATTAACAAATATTGATGTTGTTCTCGCGTCAACTAAAACTTTCTTTATCCAGTTTCCCACATTTTTTTTTGAAGGGAAACAGGAGGGGATCGCCCCCTACTGTGCTTTTATTAACTGAATAAAACAGTCTTTACAATCAGGCTCATGGTAAGAATAAGATACTCGACGAGCATCACTGCAGGTATTTTCCATCACTTCTTATTTCAACGAATTGCATCACTTCTTATTTTGCATCTCTCCTTTAATTATGACAGCTTAATCAGTATGTTAGCTATGGAAATTTATCATGCACGGGACAATGGAGTTCGGGGTCTTGTACGTATAGAGTTATACTTAAGTCCAAAACATGCAGAAACAACTAGGAAGCATCGAAAGGTGTTTCAATCTGTTATGAGAATTGAAGACTCTATTATGTTGGCTGCTTCAACCAATGATCTTGCTTAGACCAATCCATATATATTTTTATACCTACATTCTCAAATTAGTTTTACCTATTATTGGACTTTCTTGTTCAGTTAACTATCGAGTTAGCTGCCAAGCTCAAAAACCATGGTGCTGGATCAAATTGATTGCATTTAGAACTATGTCCTCGTCCTTCAATCTATCGCCTTTTGTCGAACACATCGTACATTCAGACTACATATTTCATTGGGAAAAAACATGGCGACTCTTATCATTCATCAAAGACTCAAGTGTCTCTTATCATTCAAAGACTTAAAGAACGTATTTAATGAACTGCATTACAGCCAATTTTCAAAGGAATCCCTCCATCCCAAGCTTTGGCTCCAAGATTCAGATACTCTGCTACTCTACCAAAACCTCTGACGGTAACATTTCTATCTATATCTCTATATGTGTCTCTATCTCTACCACTAATAATACTACACCATTTTAATTTTTTCTAAAGCCATACACTAAACTGTCCACCGCGGTCATTAACTATACTAAATGTAAAAAAACGTTACACCTAATTTCAACTAATCATTCAAATAAATAGACAAGATTTACTCCACCACCTCTGTTCTCTTACTCACTGCTGATAATGCTTGGATTTGTCCTCATCCCTCGGGCCCTCCCGCAGCAACTCGACGAGCCAATCGTTGTCCCCTCTCCCCTGCGCCCACGACTATCCCGGTCCCCGACGCCCTCATGCATGACCATTCAGAGTCGCAAAACTAGTGTCAATCTGTCACTTTTTGTACTGTTGCTCCATGTTTTCTAGTAGAGTGGACACAAGTGGTCCAGTTGTAAAAAAAAAAAATCTTGGTTTTATCTTCACAGTTTTTCCTACCTTCTATAACAAAAAATGTGGCAAAGATTTGCCAACCTTTTGAAAAAAAACAATAAATTTGAAAAGGTCTTTGGAATTTCAAAGACGAACAACAAACACACCTCTAAATCCATAAAAAACACCCCTTGACCATTTCAAAGTGCTTTTTTGGGTAGTTTTGCTGACATAGATTGGGGTCCACTTGTCACTTCATCACTCTCTTGCTCTTACATAAAAAAACATAAGTTTTTCATATAAAATCATGTGAATATAAACTTTATATCAAAGCTGTTGATCGAGCTCGACACGGTGTATAACTATATAATTGCTAATTTTTTTATATTTAATATATTTTATAGGATTAAATAATCATTTTAAGTTACTAGTTTAATTTTAATCTTTGATTTTTCAAAGACCCTAGATGTTGACATAGTCTATACTAAAGTTGTAGTTTTCAGTAAGATATGCAACTTTGTAGTTATTACATTTTTATCAGAGGTCATTTATAGAGGTCTAAATATTCGTTTTTAAGTTCTTTCACTAGGTGAATGCCCGTGCATTGCTACGAGTTTAAAAGTCCATGTCAAACACATATACACTTAAACCATTCTAATAACAGGATGGTAGTGACATGAACGAAGCACAATAAGCATGCTTACATGTTATCAGGAAGTTAATAATCAGAGGTGTAAAAAGAACTGAAGATATGCCCAACTTTGTAACATTGACCGACTACTTTTTTTCATTAAATTGAGTTGTAGGTACAAGTTTATAAACAGTAAAATACCAGAAAAAAAATACTACATTTACATCAATTGCTCTAGCATCCGTGCAAAACAGCTTGAAAGAATGGACAACTAAAACCCAGTAAGACAAGATTCTTTTCAACTTACAATTCCATCCAAGGTGATGGAACCATTTGTACGTAGCACTACCCTTCAAGTGAGCATTAAGCCTATAGTTGTATCAACCTTATCCAAGATATATTATCCTAACTTCTTTCCTACAATACCGGAAGTGAATTTTAGGGAAGATATAGAAGAGATTTAAAAACAAAGGAAACAAAGAAGAGAATTACTTATGTGAGAGAGATACCAGCACAGAAAACCTTATTAATTGCCTTGTACACAAGCTCTTCGATCTACCGTGTTTGGCATCAGGCTCTATAGCGCTATAAAACACAGCAGATAGTAGCCAACTGGTCTGCAGCAAAAACGACTGACCTCTTGCACAATAACAATATGTGGCAGAACCTCCTAAATCATATGGCCCACACGCATGATTATTGTCTAAACAGACTCCAAATAACTATGACTGTGTTTCATACGACTTAAAAAGTCTGTCGGGTAAATCCCGAATCATCCACGATTCTCCGAGCAGGATCAATCATTGTAGAGAGACATTGCAGTATTACAACAGTTTTATATAAATAAAATACCACGGAGTAAAACAGCGGAAGACTTACAATAACATAAGTTTAAAAACTTCTGAGTTTCAAATATTTACAACCACAAGTTTGAATTATACAAACCATAATAGTAGTGGAGTAGCAGTGGATTACAATATTAAACAAAAGCTCTGCCCACGAGCTAAACAGCTTACTCATCGTCGCTTTCCTCGACGACTGTCATGCAGCAGGATGCAAAACACTC
>CM041639.1:45983927-46006932 GCA_023333625.1 Bothriochloa decipiens
CTCAAGCTTCGCCTCCCTCTCTTCCATCTCCCTCACCAGGCTGCGCAATCTCTCTATCTCAGAGGCCTCGTTAGCCATGTAAGCATTGTACCGTGACCGTCCATTGACATCAAACCGATCACGTGGTATAGGGATGTCAATGTCTCCTGACAGGAGGCTCTCGATCTCGGAGAGCATATCATCATCGTCAGCGTCTAGTGAACGGGCTGAGTTAATTATGCCACTGATTGTTTTAACCTCTTCCTCCTCTTCTTCTTTCTCCCCCTCCTCTTCTTCTGTCTCCCCCTGTAACAGCAGCTGGAGAGGTCAGTATGACATAGGCCACTAATACAGCACAATTTTCTTCGAGCAAACTTTGACTGATACAAGATATACATACATGTTCAGAATTGCGAGCCTCATCTTCCCTTTTCCTTGCTTGGCCATTGTCTGAAAGCAGGGATGCTTGAATAAAGAACTCAAATGAACAGAAGAAACTTATAGAAGAGAGTGCGAGCAAGATTGGTACCTTTGTTGTGCCTGCCCCCATTGTTAGCTCTCTGAAGAGTTAAAGCTGCGACAGAGGCTGCAACGACAAAGCCTAATCTCACAAGCATGACTCCTTTCACTCATCACTCTGCTGCCGGCCTCAACCGGCAGGAGGGCCGAGACTGGGAGCCTCAACTCATCAAGAAATGTTGAAGTGGAAGAGCAGGTATGAATGGCCTAGCAGGCTAAACTTTCTTCATATCTTTAGGCTTTAGCACAGAGATGGATTGGAGGAGCTGCTTGCCTGCGAGAGCTGATGAACATACACCACCAAAACATGTGGCTGGTTTTATTCGTCCCATTTTGGCGCTGCAATTGCCTGTACTGTATGTGTTTATCCAGTTGCAAAAACGAACTCATGTATCACAAAAGTCACTTTCGTGCCTTTTTGTCCAGTACTGTGATAGTATCTGGTAGCTGACAAAATTTCCATATGCTGATGCTACCAGGAGGAAAGGAGCTCTTCGTGGCTACTGATTTGGCCCGGCCGTGATGCACAGCGAAAGATTTGTGGCTTGGAAACTAGTAGGCCCATTTGCTAAGCTCGGGAATGGGTGGTGGCTGGTGTGCTTGGGTATCACAGGAAAAATGAGGGGAGTTATCACTTATTAGGCTCATAGGATGGAGCATGTCACTATCCTAATTTGGATGTTAGTCTAGTTTATTTTATCCAAAGCAATAGTGGAATCTTTTAACTATTGGCAGAGGCGCTGTTGCTTGTTCTACTGTATACGCTGGAAAAATATACTGGCTTTTGACTGGACGTAATTGCAATAACTGCTCTTGTTAACCGCAACTATTTACCTCCGTAATTCATTTAAATTCAGATATTGTTTTACTGTACTAGAAGATTATTTTGTTGGGTAAACTGAAGCTGCTCACTGCTAAGAGCTACTAGCACGGTAGGCACGCTTAGTACGCTTTTGCTAGGTGTAAATTGCATTTTGGGCAGAGTAGCTAATCATGAATCATTTGATCATTTGTCTTTATTGTACCAATCCATGGTCCTTGAAGACATATAATAGTATGCATACAATAAAATAAAATAAGTATGCAATAATAGGAATTGTATTGCTGTGTCCAAAGAAAGACATGCAGTAAGGTTCCAGGAAATCAAGTAGGTAAAACAGCGAAATTGGATAGATAATCTGCTAACGAGTATTTCATAACTTCACGGACAACATTCTTGTTTCGTGGACTTGTTCTCAATCTGCCAATCGTCGTCTTTCAATGAGATTTTTGAGACCTTCAACTCTAAAAATAAACCACGACATACGATTAGCCCTGTGTAAAGACGGACTCTGATTTTTTTTAATAAAGGAAAATAATCTAGCCTCTACATTCACGCATGAATGAATAGCCCAAGATACAACCAAATAGTACTGAGGCTACGGAGAACAAGTATTCATAAGAGTTACATGGGAAGAAAGCTAAAGTTAGTTAAAACTCCAATCATGTTGCTAAATCTCCAACCAAAATAAAAAAATAAAAAGATCTCCAAAACAGTGACTTCCAACTTTCTACATCCCATCTTCAAAACATCTCACTCTTCCTCTTTAAAGAGGAGCGACCAACTTCTTATTTTTTTTAACCTTCACTGGGGGGGATTACTCTCCACCTGAATATATTCAAAAGTGTCCAAAACGGCTGATATATAAAAAGTTGTGGAAAAAACAACAACACCGAGAGCCCTAGCTCCACCTGAATATATTCAAAAGTGTCCAAAACGGCTGATATATAAAAAGTTGAGGAAAAAACAACAACACCGAGAGCCCTAGCTCCAGGGCGAAAGTGGCAGAACCACAAAGAAACAAGGGAACACTAGTGAGACTACTACACAAGGCACAAGAGCTCTTCAACGATGCCTCCATGGAGGTGAATGACGTCGTAACGTAATCATCGTCAGCCAAGCAGGAGCTTGGCAAGGCTTTCGCCCGAGCTATGTGCCGGGGGGGACAGTTGCAAGGCTCTTCAGTGACGCCTTCAAGAAGGAGAATCTCGTCGCTGGCTCTGATATATCTGAGCTGAGCTTTCGCTCAGAACCTTTGCCAAAGCCCCCGAAGCCCCACTCGCGCTGAGGTGGAAGCCGGTCGCCGCCACACCATGCGGAGCCAAACGGACTCGCCCGCCATGATGGGAGGCGCGCACCGGCAAGCGTCAAAGAGGAAGGGAGACGTCGGCCGCCTCCACTTAGCGCGGAGCCATTCAGGACTCGCCCGCGACAAAGGAAGGCGTGCACCGACAAGCGCCCTCGCCTAGACATTGGGGGTTGTCAGCCGCCGCCACACCGCACGGAGCCGCGCTCGGACTCGCCCACGACGGTGGGAGGCGCACGCCGATAAAGCGCCACTCACGTGCCAGTCGCCGCCACACCGTGCGGAGCCACACCCGGACTCGCCCGCAACGGTGGGAGGCGCGCACCGACAAGCAATTGCCTGGACGAGGGGAGGTGCCGGTCGCCGCCACACCACACGGAGCCGTTCCCGGACTCGCCCGCGAGGTGGGAGGCGTGCACCGACACCACCAGCTCGCAGTCACCCATAAGCCTGAAAGCTCGACGTCGTCTTGGACCAAACCGCGCTGTGCCCTCCCGGAGGAAAGGCGCCCACACATAGCCCCGCCGCTAGCAAGCCCGCAGCCAAACATCGCGGACATGCTGCAGTTGTTGGCCCCTGCACGCGAACACGATGGGCACGCTGCCCCACCGCCGGCATGCCCGCGGCCAAACAGCGTGCCCTGCGACGCTGCAAAGCCACCAGGTTGAGTCGTCGTCGTAGTCCGTAGCCCGCCGCCTCGCCGATGACCGTCGAACAACACCCATCAGGCCGCCGGTAGCTAGAGCTCCCAGACGGGGAGGCCAACCACCGTCGTGCAGACCGAGCTCCCTAGGGGCATAAACTGAGTGAGCCCCCAAGGAACCGCTAGCAGGGGAGGCGTCCGCTATGGAGGGGCAGAACGAGACCCAAGGAGACCGGAGTCCGCCCTGGCTATCGCCCAAAGCCACCCTTGTCACTGGTGAAGAGGAAGGGAGCTGCAGGAGGGGGCGGCAGCCACCGCCTTGAAGATCCACCGAGGGAGCCGGTCATGGGGTGACCGGAACAGGCGCCACATGCGCCGCCGCTTCAAGGCATCATGCCGGAGTCTGTAGCTCGGGGAGAGGGGGAGGGATGGCAGATCCGGGCGTGGGGGGCGGATCCTCCTACGCCGACACCATGGCCACGAAGCGGCGCCCTTCCCGCCCTAGACGCGCGCGACACCGGCCTTCGATGGGAGCCTCGCCGCCGCCTTCCTAGGGGGCTGCGCGGGCCTCCCGGCGGCGCCCTCCGGCAGCGGCGAGGAGAGGGAGGGGCGGGGAACGCCGGGCGATGGCTAGGGTTCGAAGTCGCCCGAGCGGGGGGCGACGCGGGCGCGGCTCTTGGATGTGTTTCTTCCTAACCGACCAACTTCTTATCCGACCCGTGAAAACGACCTGCATGAAAAAATTAGCAGTTCCATTAAGAAACACATCGTTTCTACTCAATGAAATAGCGCAACGTAGAGCGGCTGCACCAACTAAAGACAGGCTCTGATGATCTACACATACAAGCATGCATCATTTTATATACATGTTAATCAGTAAATTATCTTGGTACCGATACAACAGAAGTGAAGCCACCGTAATTTACTAATCATTGATGAGCAATACCCAACACAAAACAACACATAATGCACTAATCCTTTTTTGTGTGTGTGTTGGGGGGGGGGGTGTTGGACATAATAGTATGCATACAGTTGATGTGTGGGAAAACAATATCCAAATATTGACTCCGTGACACTCCCAAAAGCTATACATCCTCAATTGATGAAATTTACTAATATTCATGATTTGGCTAGTGATCTGTAGAACTGAAAACAAAAGAAAACACGATTTACTATAAGCACGTGATTCATAAAAACAATTTTTGCCAATTAGAAATTAGATTTAGAAACCATATTTGTTAACAATAATAGTGGTTAGTACATATGAATTTTAAATAAGCACTTTAAACTGAAAATAGGTTAGTATATTCAGGTGTTGGCCCCGTACTATCCAGGTTCCAGTCAAAGAAGTTAAATTGTTAGATATCCATCAATGATTCATCCAATCAATGAATCTTCCTCATTATTGTAACCCCATCATCTTTCTTCTCTAGCTACCATTTTCTTTCTCATGGTGCCTAATCGTCACTAAATACTATATTAAGGCCCTTTTTCGATCTCCAAAGGAAAATGAGAATGAGGTAGAAAAATGAGAAACCTAGTGTTCTTCTCTAGCTACCCTTGATCCATTGGAGCCTTAGTGGGGCATGAAAGATAGTAGAGATTACTTTTCCGAAATTTTTATACATATATAAAGATGAAATAAAAGAGAAGATGAAAAACCGAAGCAGAAATGAAAAAGGAAACATTTCGCTTGCTAATCGCCGCCCAGCAGCCTGCGTCGACGTTTATCACGTCCTCGTGCTCGTGCTCCCCACCCCCATCCCACTAGGACAGGACCGGACAGGACCCGACCTGGGCAGTTGGTTGGCAGCGCCCGGACCCACCCCAACCGGCACGAACCGCCACTTCCCCACACCCCCTCGCCCGCCTGCCTCGTCTCGTCTCAACACCACCCCGCGCGCCACGGCCCCGGCCTCGCTGCCCTGCCTGCCCTGCGCTGCGCTGCGCTGCTCCGCCTCCTCTCCTCTCCTCTCCTCACGCTCCCGCCCTCCCCACCGCGACGCGCTCCCCGCGGCAACCGGGCGTCCCCAGGTCACGCACGCCCAATGCCCAGGGCGCGCGGTTTATGGGCGGCCAAGCCCGCTCCCTCCTCCGCTGGCTCCGTCGCCACCGCTCCCGCCGCGTCTCCTCCTCTTCCTCCTCCTCATTCCACCTGACCTCCGCCACCACTAACAACAACGACAGCGGGGACCTCCGCGCCCGCTCGCTCCCTCACCAGTTCCACGCCGAGGAGGAGGAGAAGGATCAGGTTGAAGAAGAAGAGGAGGAGCGGGAGGCCGGAGAAGAGATCACCGCCGAACCCGCGTCTGAGGTGTGCATTGTCTTGGGGGATCCGGAGCCGGGTGCAGGACCGCAGCCGCTACTCATGGATCCGAGCAAAAAGGTGGGTCAACTCAACAGCGTCCCCGTGATCGCGCTCTTGGATCCTTGCGATGACTTCCCTGTTCCTTCCCATCTGCTTCTGACGTGGATCCTTGCGGCTGCTCACTGTACCCTCGTGGTGCGTCACGAGATTCCTAATGCTGGCGGTTACCGTTTCTTATTGGAGTGGTGCTGGGCAGGTCGAATTCATCGAATGATCTTGTTCTTGCGTGCTCTTGTCAGTTCTTTTGGATCCGCATGGTTGGTTTCGGACTTCAGAGATGGTCCGCTGAATGGGGCATCCGAATGATGCTTCCATAACGGGATTGTATTGGTGTGCTCAAATCGTCGTACTACATCAACGCTAGCTGTCTCTGTTCGAGTCCTTGAATCCAAAACGCGTGGCAGTTTAAGGAAAACGGCTTGCGCTTTATGAAAACAACCGTACAACCTGAAATACTGCCTTTGGAAGATTCATGGCCCCCTGCGCTTCCACTGCTCCGTGGCCTTTTCTTGTCCATGTCATTTAAAACTGAATTGGTTAACTTCAACAGTAGTTTGGGAAGTTGCAGTGTTTCTTGTTGACTTTTCTTGAGGTAATTATTGTTGATTAGAGGGTAACAGTCAACACTGAAGATTATTAACTAAATCCATGTAGGTTCATGTCTGATCTGCGCATGTTGTATTGTCTATTTCTTCTGAAGATGTTGTATTCTGTTGTCTATAGAGCGTTGACAGTTCACACTACTCAGTATTCGTAAGCTGAACTCTTTTGCACCCCCCCCCCCCCCCCCACCCCCTTTCAGGAGTCTGAATTCTTCACCGAGTATGGTGAAGCAAGCCGGTATCAGGTCAGTGAAGTCATTGGCAAAGGGAGCTACGGTGTTGTGGCTGCTGCCGTCGACACCCAGACTGGTGAGCGTGTGGCTATCAAGAAGATCGTCGATGTCTTTGATCACGTCTCCGATGCAACTCGCATCCTTAGGGAGATCAAGTTGCTCCGGTTGCTGCGTCACCCAGATTTAGTTGAGATCAAGCACATTATGCTTCCTCCATCGAGGAGGGAATTTAGGGATATCTATGTGATCTTTGAGTTGATGGAGTCGGATCTCCATCAAGTAATAAAGGCAAACGATGATCTCACAGCAGAGCATCACCAGTTCTTCTTGTACCAGCTGCTCCGTGGGATGAAGTACATTCATGCAGGTTGTTACACTCCACATTGAGGGGACTCTTATTAATAGTTTTTTAGTTCTTGTGAGCTTTGGTTTCTATGCGTGTTCTATAAGTCTTGTTTTTGCAGCAAGTGTCTTCCATCGGGATCTTAAGCCCAAGAATATTCTAGCCAATGCTGACTGCAAGCTGAAGATTTGTGATTTTGGCCTTGCCCGCGTTTCATTCAATGACACACCATCAGCCATATTCTGGACGGTAGGCATTTTGATATTGATGAGCAAAATTATTTTTGTTGAACAGTGAAAATTTGATTTTCCTATGATGTACCATCTTTTGCTGTAGGATTACGTGGCCACTAGATGGTATCGAGCTCCGGAATTATGTGGCTCCTTTTTTTCAAAGGTGGTGTTTCAACTTAGCTTCATTTTGCGATCAACATATCAATGTATTTTTCCTCTGAAATTGTTACATTAGTTTGATAGGTTTGATCCAATATAGCGATACTGGTTCCAGATTATCATCTGTTGTTGAGGTTACCCTTAAGCATAATTTTGAGTTCCTGACTTTAACAGACTGTATTTATATTGGCTAACTTCCCTGTGTGCAACATCATTTATCCTTTTATTTTTAGAATTTGTACTACTTTTGCAAGACATCTGGTTCAGATATTTTATTCAATATGTTGTGGTGTCCTTTCTTTTGACAGTATTTAATTATAATATGCATGTTTTTCTTCCCAACAATTTCCGAAAGAAAAAAAAAAAACTCCACTCCACTTCTCAATGCCCCCTTTCATTAAAATGTGAATATTGAACATAGGGGCGTGTTTTACATGCAGATTTAATGCTGCAGAATTGGATGTGTATTACTTGAACAATGTGTACATGGTGTGGAATTTATGTCTCTGCTTGTTTTACAAATTTTATAGAATCGCAAGGTTCTGAATCTGGCATTGACTTTTGCAGTACACTCCTGCCATTGATATTTGGAGCGTAGGGTGTATATTTGCTGAGTTGCTCACAGGGAAGCCACTCTTTCCAGGGAAGAATGTTGTGCATCAGTTGGATCTTATGACTGATCTACTTGGTACACCTTCAGCAGAGTCTATCTCCAAGGTATGCTCACTCGTTGCTTGTGAGACCTTCCAACTGATTTCTTCCATAGTTTTGTTTTCTGTATTTCAGGCATTGCTCTGTTTCAGATTTTTTAGGTACAGAACTTGTATAACATGCTCAATCTTTCAGTGATAGTGCACAGTTACTAACTTACTAATTGTTCATTGATATTTATTGTCTTTTCTTTTGAGGACTATTTCACTATGCCTCTTTAAACAAGTGCTTCAATGTTTAGTTACCAGAAAGTACAAAGTTCTGCACCAATTGACATCAATATTCAACAGCAACAATCTTTTGCTATTCCTCAAGATTATGTTGGAAACGAAATATCAACTGATGGATGACACAAAATCATGTGTCATACACTAAACTAAATAATCATTGCAGATAAGGAATGAGAAAGCTCGACGATACATGAGCAATATGAGGAAAAAGCCCCGGGTTCCCTTTACTAAAAAGTTTCCAGGGATAGATCCTATGGCTCTCCATTTGCTTGAACGTCTTCTTGCTTTTGATCCTAAGGAACGGCCAAGTGCTGCTGAGGTAGGTCTAGTTGAGTCCAATTTTTGTTCACCACAAAGATAAATTTGATCTTTTACGCATCCCTGGTTGGTGCAGAAGGTAGAGATTACCCCCTTTATCTAAAAATATTTCACCTTTGAAATGCTGGATAAGTTGTTTGCTCCAAACACTAATCCACGTTATTTCAGGCTCTGACAGATCCATACTTTAATGGATTAGCAAATAATGAACGTGAACCCATAGCACAACCTATCTCGAAACTTGAATTTGAGTTTGAGAAGCGGAAACTGGCCAAGGATGATGTCCAAGAATTAATTTACCGAGAGGTACTATTGCTCAATTATATTCTTGACATCATTGTAGAGGTGCTTCTTTCATTAATTTCCTAACTCTTGTTACCTCTCTTTAGATTTTGGAGTACCATCCTCAAATGCTAGAAGAATACCTACGCGGAGGAGACCACAACCAGATGTCCTTCATGTATCCAAGGTGAGGTCCACTTTTTTGTTTAACAAACACACACGCACTAAACTCTTCGCTGAGTATAGTAGTTGCCTAGTTATATATGATATGAATCATATGATTGGTTCAGTGTTTATTGTGAGTATAACTCTGATGTCTGTGCATGGCAGTGGGGTGGATCGCTTTAGGCGCCAATTTGCTCATTTGGAAGAAGGTACTGCCAAAGGTGAAAAACCCAGTCCACAACTGCGACAGAATGTTTCTTTGCCAAGGTTCTCATCAAAACTGACACTTTCTTTTCCTTAACCAGTCCTATTTTTCTATCATCTTTTGGCCCTTCTTAGTTTTTCACTTATCATCCCTTTTTGAGAACTTTTATGCAGTCAGAGGGAGGTTCGATCGGTTATTCATGTAGAGCATGCGTAGATACAGTAGTTAAAATTCCATTAAGCACAACTCCATTAAGGTCCCTGTTATCATAGTAGTTAAAATCTACTTGCATTATGATTTTTTTCATAAAAGAGTTAAAACTTATATTGCTAGTCTATATAAAATTTTAAATATTGATGATCAAAGCTAAAACTTTTGACTTATTAGAAACATAAACAGGAGTAAGTGCTTGAACTAATAATCTTTGTATCTTATCTCAGGGAAAGAGTAATTGGCAATGAGCATGGAGATGGCAATGCAGGTGATAAGCTAGCACATGCCTCAGTGACGGATGGCATCAGCCAACCGGTCTTGAGTGCGAGAAGTTTGATGAAGAGTGAAAGCATCAGTGCTTCCAAGTGTATAGGTGAAAAACCAAAGCATGTCCAAGATGTAAGTACAGCAATCACATCAGTTCATAATTTCTTCATCTTTAGAATACATGCTTATCCATATTTTCTTATAGGCTAAGATTGCCAGTATACTAGCTTTGTTCTTTGATGTAGTGAACTGATGTTTGAACCCAACCTGTACTTTTCCAGGAGGAAACTGTTTTGGAGAGCGTGGATGAAACAGTCGATGATGTGACCAAGAAAATCCCTCAACTGAAAACCTGATTTTTCTCAAGGTCACTGGAGCAATGAATAGCTCGTAGTATGGCACGTTAGGTTCTCAAGTTGAGGATGGGCCTATGGCACGTTAGGTTCTCAAGTTGAGGATGGGCCTACGGCAAGGGGTCTATAGCCAATGAGACCACAATCCACAAGTTCTTATGCCAGTAAATCTCTTGTGATGTAAATTTTCTCCTTTTTTTTTATTTTGTACTTTGTGACTGCATATACAACCTATGTCTGACTGAATGGCTCCTCGTGTTTTCCTTTGTGGAACCATCACCATATCCTGTAAATTTTCAGTTGAAAGTGAATCTTCTGCTGTAACATATTAATTTGTGTGGTTTTGTATCCAACTGGATACTGTATAACGATAGCTGTATATACGAGGAACCATAGCTAGCTGCAAGCATATCTCTCATGATTTCACACATATAAACGCATAGTAGTGCATCTTAACCCAGGAAGATAATTCATATAGCTTTCGTTCCCAAAAAATATTTTTTTTAAAAACCATTTATTACCTAAAACATATTATTTTCACACTAATGAAAAAATAACCAAGCAACCTGTTAACAGCTGCAATCTGTAAACCCAGTAGTTCCATATAGGTGTGGGCCCATTTGGAATGAAGGAATACCAAACATAGGAACGAGAGAAAAACGCAAGAAAACACTGAATGAATGGGCAAAACAGAGAATTTGACTTAGGAATCTTATAGGAGTTGATGTTTAGGAATGAAATTGGCTGACATACAAGTGCTTTCACAAGGATGACCGAGGCAATATCGACATGTAACAATATAATATAATAGTTAAAACAGCCACGAAACTGA
This sequence comes from Bothriochloa decipiens, assembly GCA_023333625.1. Taxonomy (NCBI): domain Eukaryota; kingdom Viridiplantae; phylum Streptophyta; class Magnoliopsida; order Poales; family Poaceae; genus Bothriochloa; species Bothriochloa decipiens. The sequence goes on from CM041639.1 coordinate 45,994,709, forward strand.
GGCAATATAATAGTTAAACAGCCAGGAAACTGAGGTAACCAATTCGTAAGATAGAAAACTCTGGTCCACCGTGCTTTCATAAGGATGACCAAGGCAATATCGACATGTAACAATATAATAGTTAAACAGCCAGGAAACTGAGGCAATATAATAGTTAAACAGCCAGAAAACTGAGGTAACCAATTCATAACATAGAAAAACAATGGTTCACCAGTAAACCCCAACCAGCATAGCACTCTACGACTGAATACAAAACATGGAAGACAGAAGCTGTCTTTCCAGTAACTTCCCACATAAAACAAGGTTAAATTCTAAACATGACTCTGGTTTTCGTCTGGTTCCACTGCCCAAAACAATACTCTGATGACTGCTCAGCTTAGTCGAAGAGGCTGAAGCCCATGTCCTGCAGATAAAATAATCAACATAGTCAAGTCTCTGGATACATGTAGTCGACTGCATCTAGCTAGATGGGATTCAAGTGCGAAGGCATTAGAGCTTTGAAAGTAGTATTTTGCTCATGGTGATAATATCAGAACAGAGTAGTTTAGTACCGCTGCTCTCATATTCAAAAAAAAATTGTGCAGACAGAATGGGAGAACAATGATCTTACATCATCACTTTCTTCCTTCTCTTCCACCTTCTCTTCTTTCTTCGCCTCAGCTGCAGGAGCAGCACCGCCAGCAGCAGGGGCAGCTGCCGCAACAGCTACACCACCGCCAGATGGGACTGAAGCAAACTTCTCCCTTCCTGCAGCAATGAGCTCGGTAATGTCCTTACCGCTCAGTTGGGAGAGCAGGAGTTCCATCCTTTCATTGTCAACTTCACAGCCAACTGCAATATGTACAAGCAGGAATGATAGGATTAGATGCTTCTGATACATGTCATGTTGTCAAGCAAACAAGCACAAAAAGAAAACTGTGGATACAGGATCACTATTGTGACGAAACTACCAACCCAAATAAAACCGTGCTACATAATTATTAAGCATAGGGTAACATAAGAAATTCAGAATCCCTAAATTCAAGAAGCAGTTAATTCTATTGGCAGAATTGAGTCTTTCCATAAAGAGATGCAGAGTTAAAGAGTTATCTGCTGGATGTGTTGCACTCTTAAAATGAGTGTTAACTGTTTACCTGATTCCAGAATGGCTGTCAAGTCCTCAGCTGAGGGGCTGGAGTTCCCAGCGAGGACAGCAAGCAGGTAGGCAGCAACGAACTTCATCCTGCACAAATCATCAGAAATCATCATATCAGTAATTTCCCAATTTTTAGCTACATGACCAAAATCATCATATCAGTTAGTTCCCAATTATTAGCTACATGACCAACTGGGGTGAGGTATAAAATGGTAATAAAGCAACAGACCCAGGAATCTAAAGCAAATCAACCTAAAATCAAATTATCAGAGTACCATGAATCTATTATTTGTTACAATAAAAAAAAACTCAAGCACTAATATATGATAACAACAACAATGTTGATGGTATCAAACAACAGAAAAAACCAAACAGGCTTAACGAAAAAGCGAACAGAAGCTCATGGCCACTAGTAATTATGCTGAAAACACCAAAATGTACTTTGTACATACCACTACAAGTCAACATGCACGCTTAAGGACCAGAGCAAATCTCAACAAACCACTACAAGTCAAGATACACGCTTAAGGACCAGAGCGTGTATCTTGACATGTTATAAATGGTTCAAGAATTCATTGAAATCGCAATACGAGAACCCAGCGCGGACAAATAGCATCGACCACAGTAGCAGGGGCCGGATCTAGTTCTCCATGCGAAAGATGACAAGATGCCCTTGCAAGCCCATTGCAGACCTTAACCCACAAACATCCCCGCTAAATACCCATGCCCTAGCATCCGGCACCAACCATTCCCCACAGCAGCCGTCGCTACTCAGATAGTCAGATCCTTTGGGGCACACTACATCGCCGAGGCAACTAGAAACAATAGTAGAAGAAACAACGATTCGGAACTTACTTGATCTCACGCGCTCCGAGAACCCGGTCTACTGCGAGAACCTGGAAAAATCAAACAAGTTGAATGAACGTCAGCGGCGATTTGCCAAGAGGAGTATATAGTAGGAAGAACGTGAGGGAGAGGAGCGCGCCGCCACCTCAAGGGGAGGGAGTGCCGAGCTGCTAGGGTTTTCGCGTGGGGAGGAGACGGCTGGGAGTTTTGGTAGCCTTATATTGCAGATCACGGGCCTTCTGGGCCTCAGTGGGTTAATATTTTAATGGGCCGATGGCCATCGCATGTTCTCTGGGTTTTACCCCGGCTGCAGCCCTCTCCCTTGTTCATAAAACATACTGTACCGTCCATTTTCCTGTGAATTAAGTTTGCACTCATTTCTGATTTACGTGCATCATAGCGTAAATTATTTCAACTAATGTCCGTGTAAATTATTTGAAATATGTACATGCCATGTGATTAATAAAAATATTGCCATCTCGATTCCACGTGCATTTCTTTTTCTTTGTTTTTTGTATGGTGTCTCATAAGGTCGGAGTTCCAATTTGTTCCCTGCCAGCTCTGAGCCTTTAACTTCCTTATTATAATCCTGCTTTACGTGCATTCAGCGAAAATGCGATCAGCCATTCCGATATGCTTTCTGCCTTGGTTTGTCACTTCGGCGCTGTTTGGTTCTACCAGCGCCAGGTTACCACAAACTCACAAAGGAAATAGCTATCAAAAGGTAATGGGAATGGATCATTGATTTTGATTTTTGTTAGGTTGGATCATGGTAACAGAAAAGCTTATGTCTCTCCTCTTTTCAGTCGATCGGTCAAGTCTCGGATCTAAATCCTGTGGCAACCTTTCCCATCATGCATCAATCAAACAAAAACTAACTTAATATGATGATGTTGTGATAAGATCACGCCAAGAAACGAACAGACCAAATTTTCAGTAACATTTTCCTAACCATTTTTTGTTTGTGATTTTGAATTGAGAAAGTAGACTCTTCTGCAATGTTATAACTATATACACTCTTCTACATTGTTGTGTTGGGACGAAATCTCTTATATCACCAATCTAAAATAATTTCCTACTTGTGTTCTAGTAAAATGCACTAAACCTAAGATACTTCTATAATAATTTCCTACTTGTTCTAATTAAACGCTCTAAACCTAAGATACTACAAAGTATTTTGCATTGACTTAAAATGTTATTTTTTGGTCTCACCATGCCTGATCCTAACAAGCATTATTTGTGTAAATAGACTCTTCATCTCTACCAAGTACTTACCTCCGTTTATGTTTACTTGTCACTAACCTTTTATTGTAGCAATTTTGGCCATCTGTCTTTTTCTTCTAAAGAATCTTAGATACCTCAAAGCATACAACACTAATGAAGTTAAAATTGCTACAGTAAAAGTTTGATAACAAGTAAACGAAAACGGAGGTATTATATTTTTATTTTGTATGTTCCGCCTTCTAGAACATCATTCTTAACTTTTTCAAAACTACTAGTGTTACGACCGTAAAAGTTTTTGATAAAAAGGGACAATAGAAGGTTTACGTTCAGCCAGTAACGCATCTGTTCTAACTCGTTTATCCAAATCGATAATTGGGCACGATTCTTATATTTCCCATCAACTTAACAGACATGAATCAGAGACATAAACGTCACATCGGTGGGTTCCAATCAAACCAATCGTTCTGCTGCCTGCTTAACCAATAGAAATAGATTTACCGTTGCAGATACAAGCACAGTAAGTTGATGCAAAACAAAACACAGATCTGCCATTGCAGACACACCCACAGTGAAATGCAAAACAAAACCCAAGTGACACCGCCTCTTGAGATCAGTAGGCATATTTGAAGACTTTGAAAGACACTTATATTTAAAATGCCATTATATAATACAAAAACAGTCAAAAAAAATTCAATATAATGACATCAAATCTATGTTTAAAAAGCATGGGTTGATAAAAAGATTGCCGATCGTATCTATCAAAGTAACAAAATCCGCCTACTAAATTCTCAAACATCGCAATGGGCGCACAACACCAGCATAAACCACCAACAAATGAATGGGTGCATGAGCATGAATCCAACTGGAATGGCAAGGGCAAGGAAGAACAAACATGCAGAATACTAGCTCTTGCTGATTTGTATTAATAGTAGATGAGAGCACTTCAAACAAGAGTTGAGATATCCAAATCGTTCACATGAATCCTTGGCTCACTTGAAAACTGTTCTAATCTCCTAGCAAAGCCCAGGAATCAAGCACAAATTTAAACTCAGGTGCAAAATGTAGTGAAGAACACAGGTTCCAGATACTGACACACTGTATCTAGTGCGATTTGACGTACTCCTGCACTATGTTAAGGCCTTCAGATTCTTCGCCATAGTCCTGATAAACCAAATGAATCAGCCCAAATTCAGTTTTATGCAAATATAATTGGAAGTAGTTGCTTATCGTAATGGAGTAGGAAATTGGTACTCACCTTGACAACAACACAGGAGCAGCCTACAACCTTCCTCGCCTTGCCCTCAGAGTCAATCTTGCAAAGCTACAGAGGACAACAGATGAAGGTTGTTAAGATTAAAACTCACTTTGCACAACAATGAAATGCAATTAATACTGAGAAGTGCAAAGCAAAGTGTGAGAATGGCATGCTCAACAAATTTGTATGTTAACTCACAGCACAACTAAAACAGAATGCACATGCATATTAACATACCAAAACCATACTATATTCTCCTCTCTCAACATTAGGCAGAACAATGTAAACCAAAATTAATTGCTTGAACCATCTAAGAGATTGATACACAATGGTAAAAACAAGGTGTATATTTCTAACAAAGCATTCTTTAACTCACCCCAGCCCATTCGCCAAGAGTTTTAGCGCTAGGAACAGTAACCAGGTGGACATTGTGCTCAGCGCAGAGAGCCTTCACCAGCTTGACATAATCAGGCTGGTCACAGTCCTCAGCAAGCACGCAAAGCTGCGCAGCATGCTTCTCGATGGCTTTGGCAGCCTCACGAAGACCCTTCACAAGGCCATCATGAGCACCCGACTTCTTCATGACGAGCTGCAGGGCAGTCATCAGGTCCATCGGCTCCCCAAGAACTGGGGTAGGTGCCTCAACCACAGCAGCTGGGGCCTCCTGATCCCTGCGAAAGCACAAATCATCTTGCACTTATGCGCTTCCTATGTTGTAGGCATGTAGCAGTCACAATCGAATTTGCAATTCAATTCCCCATAGCAATTCAGTAATACAGTTACTAAACAAACTCACGAAGCTACCATGGTCATGATTTATAGAACTAATAATGACTCAACTGGGTTGCCTTCCTGTGTTTTAGTAGCAGGCCAACAAAATCGACCATGGTTAGGATTTACAAAATCATTTGGGTAGCCTTCTTGTGTTTTAGGACCAACCACCAGATCAAAACTGTGGTAAATCCTGTCGGATCGCTTTCCTGTGTTCTACAGTATTGCCCATCTATATGAAAAATTATCTATAGACCACAAAAATGCGAAAGATGATAAGATGGCTGGGACATTGCAACTCTTAGATCAGCCAACCCTTGCAGCTCCGTCAGCTCCTTATCCTATCCACCTGAACCCCAACCCTCTGCTAATTCTGCTCCTCAAAGAATCAAATGGTCAACGACGGCCAAGCAAGGCGATGTAGCGTCGCTTTGACCAAGTGGCGACCCCGCAAGCGGCTCGAGGTAAACATAACTAACGCAACTAGAAACACTGGCACAAGAAGCAAAGATTTCGGTAGGAGAACTTACGCCATCTCCCGCGCTCCGAGGACCCGGCCGACTGCGACTTGAATACCTAGAGCAATCAAGCAAGCAGAACGAATGTCAATTGCGATTTGCGAGGGAGACAAGTAGGAAGAAGAAGGAGAGGGGAGGAGCGCGCCGCCACCTCAAGGGGGTGGGAGGGAGTGCCGAGCTGCTAGGGTTTTCGCGTGGGTAGGAGACGGCTGGGAGTGACTTATATTGCAGTCGGGCCCTTTGGGCCTCAGTGGGCATAATGTTTTGTTGCTGGGCCGTAGCCGTCAGCAGCAGCAGGCCAGCAGCAGTTTGAGCTTTGTGGGCCGCAGTCGTACTCGGCCGTCGTCCGCTCGGTGTTTCAAGTTTGAAGTACTATATCTCATCTCAGATTCTAAATTCCCCTAAAAAATCACAGTTTCAAAATTTTGTAAAAAAACAAATCTCAGATCCAAAAAAAACGTCATGTCTCTCGTATTTTTTTTGTGCGATGATCATGTCTCTCGTTGACGTTATGCCGTTATTTAGGGCGTGTTTGCGACGGATGGCAGCCACGCCCGGCGCCCAGGCTGAGACCAGCCATAGCCAGGCTAACCCTATGCAAGCCCCTTTGTTTGGTGGTAAACGCAATACAAGACAAGCTAATAGAGATCGTGTTTGTTTACTGGCCAAGTGGCTATGTGCACTCTCCATTAACATTTGGGTAGCATTACCACCTTTTTTCCTCTTCAACTTTCGCCGTTGTGGAACAGAGAGAAAGCACGAAGGGAGAGGGAGTATGCGGATGCCTCCGCTGCCAATGGGCCTGTTCGACTGATAACATTCCGGCTGAATCTTGGTTGGTCATCAGTATCTAGAATCAGCCAGCAAAACTGGATCAGCAGAGCAGCAGCACAAATTGAGCCAGCTGCACGAGGCCAATAGCTCCAGCCCCCCTACCAGCCGTCGCGACTAGCCTGGTGGAAAGCCGCCGAGGCCAGAGCCACGGCTACCCCCCGCAAATGGAGCCTGGAGGATGTCTGTCACCGGTGGAGAAGCCCGGGTGCCCCACGCCATCAGTCGGGAGGATCGAGGTGGGGTGGAACGGCGGCGGCGGCTCTCGAGGACGATCGCGAGGGTGGCTCGCTCGCTTGCTTGCAGAATGGGCAGGAGGAGGTGGGCGGTACCCAACCGGAGGAAGGAGGAGGCAGGCGGCAGGTGGTGGCCAATCGGAGGAGGACGAGAGGGCGAGATGCAGAATAGGCGATTGCGCGTTATGACCGAGGCGCGTCCTGACTAGACGCGCTGCGTGGCCACCCCGCCCCGCTGCTCCATCGCTAGGCAGTCCTCTTTCCTTCTCCCCGGCGCCGGCAGCGTGGTGGGCATCATCGGACGACCTTGCCCGCAGCAAGGGGGCGGCATGGGACGCGCGGCGGCGGAAGCGGTGAGGAGGGAGAAGTTGCGATGGGGAGGGAGGTGGCGTGGGGTGCGCGACGGCGGAGGTGGTGAGAAGGAGGTGTCGCGACGGGGACACGGCAGGGCTGGAGAAGGAGGTGACGATGGCAACGGTGAAAGATAGAGGTGACCGGCTTCTTCGGGGCAGGTGATGCAAGGCGCAACGGTGGCTCACTCGAGCGCATGATGAGCCTGGCCATGAAAATACAATCATCCCCTTCGTTTTCAAGAGCTTGACTCAGGGTGCTTTAGATCCCATGCGCACGGACTCCAAAGCTGGGCCAATACCAAACATGAGCCGCTGCAGACGGGGAGCGTGAGCAACCCTCCTGCGCGCTTCCAAACACGCCTATACACAACCACGCAACATGTCGCTACACATGAATGGCACGACACTATGGGCGGAGATGAAGGTGCTAGGAACCCCAGGTTAAATACTAGTACACGTTTCAGTTGTGCTCCTATTCCGGGGGGGGGGGGGGGGGGGGTGGTGGTGCGGGATGGGTGTGCCGCGTCCGCCGTCCGGTGCGCGAGGCTGGAGTCATAGGCTTCCCGCCGGCCGACGTGGCCGCTTGCGCCTTGCTCCTGCGGCTTCCGCAAGCGCCCGAGCGTCAAGGGCAATGGGAGATGCTCGCCGGACTGCAAAGTTCGGAGTCCGAGGAGATCTCCCTGTGACGTCCAGAAGCCCAGCTAGGTCTTGTTTAGATCCTTAAATTGGCCACCAAATTTACTGTGTGTAGAATTTCTATTTTTCGTCATATTAAAATATCGGCACATGCATAGAGTACTAAATGTAGATAAAATCAAAAACTAATTGCACAGTTTGGTTGAACTTTGCGAGACGAATATTTTGAGCCTAATTAGTCAAAGTTTGGATAATTTTTGTCAAATACAAACGAAATGCTACAGTGCGCTGATTTGACGAGGCACCGTGCAGAATACCAATTCCGGCCAGAACTAAAAAGGGTCTTGTTTAGATCCCTAAATTAGCTACCAAATTCACTATGCAGAATTCTTATTCCCCGTCACATCAAAATACTAGCATATGCATGGAGTACTAAGTGTAGGTGAAATCAAAAACTAATTACACAGTTTAGTTATATTTTACGAGACGAATATTTTTAAATCTAATTAATCAAAATTTAGATAAATTTTTGAAATACCAAATATAAACGACGCCGGCCAGACGAAAGACAGAGACCTCACACACAGACAGACACAGCAGTCAGCAACAGCACTCTTTATCGAGTGCCACGCTCCGTTACCCAGACTGACGAGGTCCGGGTCCTGCAAAAGCAGGCGCCGCCGCTCCCCACCATGCACCATGCAGAGCGTCTAGCCGTAATGATGCGAGAATGATGGAGGACCACCTGCCCATCCATCCATTCCACATTTGCATCCTCTCCAAAGACCCACAAATGGTTTGTTGGTGCGGTGCGCTAATAATAATCACCAGCAAACCAGCAGGGGCACTTTGTGCAATTGCGGTACTGCTTGATGCGTGCCTCTGTGTGTGGGCATCATCAGAAAGAGCTCATCAGACCCTACGCCATTGCCATGGGTCATGGGCCTGCTGAAGCCCAAAGATGACGGGAGAAATGGTCATCAGCGGCGTAAGCAAAGCTGCTAGTAGGAGTACTAGTGGTACTGTCGTCGATCCCTCTCCATCTGATCTGCATTGATGGTCGGGAGCTCTGATGCCGTGCTGAGGTGCCGCTACAGTAGCACGCAGGCAGGGTGGTACTGTAGGAGGAGAGGACGCTGCTCTGCTGTGCTCGGGCATGCCGATGCAGTCCGCGCCACACTGTACTTGCCCCGGGATGGCAAACGCGGATGCGACCGATGCTCTGCCTGATCAGCTGAGCTTAGCTGGAGGAGGGTGTCATCGATCCAATGCAGATGCAGGTTTTTACGTGTAATCCCATGGACCCTGCTCCGAATCCCAGTATAATCCCATGGATAATCCCAATGGACAAGGAATACAAGCCTGATCTACTGATGCTTCTGGTCGGCTTCTTGCGTTGGTTCTATTCTACTGTAAACACCAGCTGCAGACTACTTACTGTATACTATAAAACAAGAGTATCGGCCTGGTGAGGAGCACCTCCCTGCTGTACTACGTACGACTCTACGAAACTACGAGTAACGAGTGAGACGCACAGATCTTATAGTATGCGTACTGTAGATTGAAGGAAGCTGCGAGCCTGCAGAGCCAGGATTCTTGGTGCAAGTGGAACAGAAAAAAGATGCGAGCCTGCAGAGCCAGGAGTACATTAGCATAGAAATTGTATAGGAGTACAGTACGCCGTAGATGATTTTCGTGAAGGAAAATCAGATATGGAAAATGCAGCAAAGCGTAACATAAAACCGCCGAACGAACAAAAGCTAGACGAGCTACGCCAAACCAAAGGAATGGTACAGGCCCACCATGCATAAAAGCAGGCAAGAATTCGAGTCTTTTGAGAGCAACATGGCGACCTGTCCTGCCTGCCCAACGTGACATGTTTTCGTCCCAAAATTCGACCGCCGAATACACGTACAGATTCCTAGTCGTCGTAGCGGATAATATTGCACGTACTCAATACTCGTATTTCACAGAAAGAAATACAAGTCTTTCTCCGTTGCCCACTTTCTTCACAATCGAGAACTTTTGTGCTCTTTCTTCATATGAATTTCATCCACAAAACACGACGACGACGATGAAGAAAAGTTCAATTGAATCAGATGCGATGAAGCTGGTAAAGTAATACGGGCTATTTTATTTTGCATTACATACACACCATATGCAGAACAAGGTGCTGCTACTACAACTATTCAGCTTCAGCGTTCAGAGCCATTACAAACCTGATGAAACTGCAGACTCTACCATCTATCACCATTTGATCACCACAAGAAACCACAAAAACATTTCCATGTCCATCCCCATTTCCATCAGCTACTACGCTTGATTGAAGCTACCAGCTACCACCACCTAGGTGCCTAATCCATTTTCACAGCTTGGCATGCACAAAAAAAGAACGAACAGGGAGGCGTGATCGACACAACAGGTGTGCCAGCGCCATCGGCCATGGCCGATCAGACTCTGAGAAGGTAGACGCTGAGCTCGGGCCCGCCATGGCCACCGCCGCCGCCGCTGCTGTTGTCCGGGTTCATCATGTAGAATGCCTCCGAGTCGCGGGATCCCACGACGCGCTCGAACTTTGCGCGCATGTACATGACGTCGCCCTCGCCGCCGCCGCAGCTGGCGGCGGGGATGACGCCGGCGCCCATGGACACGGGCTCCAGCGCGCGGAGCACGCGCCAGTCCGCGGCGCCGCACTCGCGCCGCACCGCGTACCCGCAGCTCTTGCCATTGCAGTAGGCGCGCCACACCGTCTCCTCCACCAGCTTCTTGCCTCCGCCGGCCCCGGGGCCGGCGGCGGCCCCCGGGGACGGCAGCGCGGCGGACGAGCCCTTGGCGCGCTCGCACTCCAGCGCGATGCGCACCAGGCCCGAGGCCATCTCCCGCACCAGCGCCGCCGTGGGCGCCGCCAGCTCCAGCAGCAGCGCCGGGCACGCGCGCGGGTCCACCTGGAACGCCAGGTGCACGTGGCCGCGCCGGTGGCCGTACAGCGTGCCGGTGAGCCGCGCGCCGAGGCCCACCTGGCGGTGCCGCCCGGCCACGGCGTTGGCCAGCGCGGACCGCAGGCGCGACACGGCCGTCCGGACCTTCCTCCTCCTCTGCCCCGCCGCCGCCGACGCCTGTGGCGGCGGCGGCGGCTGGTGCGGCTGGTGCAGCGCCGGCGCTCGAGACTTCAGCGGAGGGGACACGACGAAGCCCTCGGAGTGGAAGGACGGGCAGGCTGAGGAGAAGGCCATGGTGGCCTCGTCGTCGTCCTCCGCCTCCGAGCTTTTCATGTAGTCGTCGTCCCCGAACGTCGCGGCGCCGTGGCTCTTGCTCTTGCCGAGCACGGGCCACTTGAAGTGCCGCCTGGAGAAGGACAGCGAGTCGTGCGGGTTCCTCGCCGTGATGGTTCTCATGGTGCTGCGGTGCGGTGCCTTGCTGCCTTCTCTTTCTTTCTCCTACCTTGAGCTAGCTCAAGCTTTCTTGAAGCAAGCAGGCAAAGCGAGGCAGAGGAATGCAGCAGAGCAATGGACCTGTGTTGGGCTGTGCGCGCGAGGTTATATTCAAAGCCGAGCTGAACTGTAGGAGTACGCTGCTCTGCTACTCCCACTCTCGTTTGCAGCCACCCTTGTCCCTGCACCACACCATAGTCCACAGCGCTAGGGCTTTTGTACTGGGGAGGCCAGCCGTTGAGCAGAACCCACCAAAAATGAAAAAACAGGATAGAGGAGGAAGAAGAGAGTAGAGTGTGGCTGCTTGTGGGCTGTGGCTGAAGGCCGTGGGCTGGTGGGCCCTGCAGGTCTGGCCCTTGTTTCTTTTTTTCAGAGGAAATGGTAGACAGGAACTGAGATTGTGCCAGCGGGGGCAGGATTGAGTTTGATTAGATAATTGGGGCCCCTGAGATTGCGTGTGTAGTTGGTGTGACAGAGAGTGACAAGAGAGACGAGGGGCCTGCTTTGAATTTGGTGCCTGAACTGAGTGCTGGAGGGGATTGTTAATTCGTGAGCACCTGAGAATGTGATTATGTTAGTGGATGATGATGAGGTTAGTGAGTGTGATTCCTCAGAGGTTTCTTGTAACATCCCAGATGTTAGTAAGCAATTAAAATTATAATCAAGTTCATTATTAAGAATAATCATTGAGCATCATGACATAAATGCATTCATGTTTTAGTAATGTCTTTGATGTGGTGCATTGTTTTATACATGAAATGATGAGTTGATTGCTACTTAAAAACTATTTTCAAAACCTTGTTTTATCCCTTTTTCTATATTTTAAAATCTATAAAGAATTTTGAGATACTCTCAAAATATAGTTTGTAGATCTTGAAAGGAGCTACAATATTGGTATTCAAAGTTTTTCAAGTTTCCAAAAATAATTTTGAATAAAAGTGAAAATACAGTTTTCCAACACTTATTCCCTTTTCAATTTAAATTCATA
>CM041639.1:46011932-46029088 GCA_023333625.1 Bothriochloa decipiens
CTAGCCCAAGCAAACTTCTCTTTCTGTAAAGCTTTTCTGCAAAATTTTTTATCTCTTACAAGCCTTACCTTGTCCCTCTAGCCTGCATATCTGCTTCCTCTACCCTTCTTTTTCGTCGGGTCAGTCTTGTTGAGTACTGTTGTACTCAGGGTTTGTTGAACCCCTGTTGCAGGTGCTAATTGGTGTTCAAATCAAGTTCATGTCGGTGGGCTCGACGTGATCTAGTTGTCCCCTCCCAACTTAGGCGTTCTACCTCAGTTGACTTCTGAAGTTCTTCTCTGCTTCCGCCGCTTCCGCAATTAAATTCAAGTTTGTAAAAGTTAACTTTTTCATATATTTTGTAAACTTAATGTTATTACTCTCCCGCACTCTGATATATGTTTTATCATAAATGTGGTAATGTTGTAGCTACTCCGTTGTTGATCCTGGTATAAGTTGACAAATGTGGTTTAATCGGGGTCCTTTGAGGGCACCCGACAGAGCTTTCTAAGTTATGTGGAACACATGCATGGCTATCAGAAGTCTTGGAGACAATGATAGGTGCGTGTGGGCCATATAATTTAGGAGGTTCTGCCACATTTCTTCTGTCTCCAGGTTCTCAGCTGTTTTTATGGGCAGCAGATTAGAAAACAGATACTGTCTTGTTTTGGTTCCGAACAAACGAAGACTTTATCGCCTGATTAGTACTATGGTTGTCTGCTCATTTCTTACGGAGAAGAGTAAACATATATATTCCATAAAAAAAGAGTAAATGTTTATACAAATATACAATGCTATAGTATGCTAGTATAAGCGTAGCGCCTTCATTTTGTCATGATAAGCTAATTCTCTGAATGGCGTCTGCAAAGCATACTGTTGGAGTATACATATAAGCACGTCTTAGTCAGTGACCACTGCTGAGCATTGACATGCTGAAAACTACGTTAAGGCCTCGTTTAGATTATGAAAATTTTAGCTTAAAAAGTATTTTAATATTTTATTTGTATTTGATAAATATTATCTAATCATAGCTTAACTAAGATTAAAAGATTCATTTCATAATTTATAACTAATCTGTATAATTAGTTATTTATTTTATCAATATTTAATACTTCATACATACGACATAATATTTGATTTGATAGAGACACTAAATTTCTAGCCGACGTCTAAACGAGGCCTAAGAATCGAAGCGTCTTTGTCAGAAGCACACGCGAAACCAATGCAACTTAAATGAAGCATCTTCCTTTAAATACGAACGGATGGGCACGCCACATGCTTCACCTAACTGTACCGAACTGAAAGCTCATAATCACAGCTGCTCTTCTCCTCCCAGGTCCCGGTGCGACCGTGCGAGGACGATCACAATAAGGCCTTGTTTACGTCATTAAATTTGGCTATTAAATTTACTACGTAAAATTTCTATTCTCCCTCACGTCAAAATATTGACACATATATGAAGTACTAAATATAGATGAAATCAAAAACTAATTGTATAGTTTTGTTATACTTTGCGAGACGAATATTTTAAGCCTAATTAGTCAAAGTTTAGATAATTTTTACCAAACACAAACGAAATGCTACAGGAATTCCGCTGCAGGAATTCCAGCGCCAATTTGACGACCTAAACAAGGCCTAAAACTGAAAACAACACAGTGGAACTCTGCAAGCACATTTCTCCATCACCTCCTACTGGCTGCTTCCGCTGCCTCTCTCCTTCCCACTTTGTGAGGGACTGCAGGAACCCTATCCGTTGTCGGCGCTGCGGTGGGTTCGGCCACCGTCAATACTCCTGCACCATGCTAGCCCAGCGCCGCTACACCTCCCACTCTCGCCGCACTGCCCGCTCCTCTGCTCGCAATGGTCGTGTCCCAGCGGCTCCCTCTACAGCTAGCTCCACCCCCCGGATTCCCACCCCTCGCGCGCCTCCCTCGCAACTCTCCTCTGCCGGCTCTGTGGACCACACCAACGCTAATGCCAACGGCGGCGACGCTCCTACTATCGCTCTGCCTGCTGATCCTACTGCTGCTGGGCAGATGGACGAACCTAAAGTGCCGGTGGAGTCTGGTGCACCTCTGATTCTGCCTACCTACTCTGGCTGCTTTGGCCCAGAGCGCCCTCCTGCCCCTAGTCCTGCCAGCAACAACGGGCCTGCTAGCAGCAACGGGCCTCGCGCTTTAGGCCTGGTCCTGCAAGGCCGCTTCCCTGGCTATGAAACCTTCTACTCTGGTTTCCTCAGCCCGTTCCCGCTTGCTCCACTGCCTAAGCTACCTCTTGTCATCCACCTCGCTGCAACTGTTGTTGTTATCCTGCCTGTCCAAGTCACCACTCAACGCCTCATTACCTGGCCTGTGGAGGCTATGGAACCAGCTTGTGAGCCCCCCACCTCTCACCCTTCGCCCCTGGCTGTGCTCCCAGGTGCACCAGGAGACCCAAGAAGACAGCATCAGCCGCTACCCGCCACAGCACCCGTCTTGCTGACAAAGAGCCACCTACATACACCACCATGTCTTCCAAAGCAACCATGCTCAAAGCCCTCCGCAATGACCTCAGTTCCTGCTCCAAGAACCTCCAGCATCAAGTGGCCAAGCGTGGCATCCTAAAAAATCCAAGCTGCCGCTGGAAGTTGCTGATCTGCGTAGGCTTGCCTCTGCAGCCATGGAGGACGCTGCCAAGTTTGATCTCAACAAGTGGCTGCGCGACCGCAATGCCTAGTCACCATAAGCATCTAAATATCGTGTCATGGAACGTTCGAGGTCTTAATGATGCTGACAAATGTGTTCTCGTTCATGACTCCTGTCGCGATGCTAATACCCACCTCGTTTGTCTTCAAGAGACTAAGTTGTCTGATCCCACCTCTTCCAAGATACGTGCCTTCCTTCCCTACCGTCTGAATGACCATCGTGCTTTGAACGCTTCCGACACCAAGGGCGGCATCATCACAGCTTGGGATAGTTTCGCCCTTGCGCTCACCTCTGTTGACTGCCGTAGATACACGCTCACCACTTCTTTCAACTCCACTACCTCTGATCCTAGCTTCTCGTTGTCCAACGTCTATGCGCCGGCATATCACTCCAATACTCCGTCCTTCCTCCTTGAGCTCAGCGACCTCGCCACTCACATCCAGGGAGTTTGGATTGTTCTTGGGGACTTCAACCTGACAATGACCGCTTTGATCAGCGTCTCGCCTCTACCTTCAACGCAACAATCAACTCGATTGCACTTCATGAGCTCCCTCTTCTGGACAGGTTGTACACTTGGTCCAACGGCCGTGAGACCCCCACTCTCGCCCAGTTGGACAGAGTTTTCATTAACAACTTAATGAATTCCACCTTCCCTAACACTGCCCTGAGCTCCCTAATTCGCTCAACCTCAGATCATACCCCTCTCCTCATCACTATTACTACCTCCATCCCCAGATCCAAAAATTTCCGGTTTGAAAACTCTTGGTCCTCCACCCTTCCTTCCTCCCTTGTGCTTCCAGGGCTTGGGCTGGTGTCACTGACCGCGGTGACGCGGCGGGCACTATGGCTGCATGTCTCAAAGATACCAGAGCTGCTGTAAAGGTATGGTCAAGGTCGGTACGTGCCCCTCCCACTCTAAAAAAGAATTGTCTTTTCATAATCCACATGTTCGATTTGTTTGAAGAATATAGATGCCTGTCATTTGGCGAGTCGGCCCTGCGCAACATAGCCAGGGATCGGTTAGCCCTGCTAGTCAAGGAGCGTGCGGCTTACTGGAAGCAGCGCGGGAAGATCAAAAACATCACTGAAGGGGATGCCAATACAAAATATTTCCACGCCCATGCCTCCAACAGGTTGCGCCACAACCAAATAAGAGCAGTCGAGTATAATGGTGCAGTGGTACATGAACAAATGAGTAAGCTGGCTGCATTCACAGATTATTACACTAACCTACTGGGGACAGTGATACCAGCATCCTGGCGCTTTGACCTTCAGATAATTTACCAAGGAACTCAATCTGTCGATGCTGAATACCTGACCAGTCCGTTTACTATGACTGAAGCCAAGGCTGCTGTTCGAGCAATGAACAAAAATAGTGCCCCGGGCCCTGATGGGTTCGGTTCAGGTTTCTACTATGCTGCATGGAATTATATTGTTCCTTAGCTTCAGTGCCTTCTCATGTCATTCTATGACAACAACATCGACCTTACAAGAATCAACAAAGCTCACATCATTCTTCTAGCCAAGAAGCCGGGTGTCATCACTCCAGATGCATATAGGCCGATTTCTTTACAGAATCTGTCAGTGAAGCTTCTCACAAAAATTATGACTGCTCGGCTGCAGCAAGAAATCACCAAAATTGTTGCACTAGATCAAACAGGGTTCATTATGGGGAGATCAATAACTGAAAATTTTGTCCTAGCCACAGAATTGGTTCAGTGTTGTCACAGAAGGAAGATTCCGACGGTTGTGCTCAAGCTAGACTTTGCCAAAGCCTTTGACTCAGTAAACTGGGACAACTTAGTACAAATACTTCAGGCTTGTGGTTTCCTAGAGAGATGGTGCAAGTGGGTTCAGTCAATTCTGCAGACTTTCATGTCAGCGGTTGTCGTCAATGGGGTTTCTAGGCATTGGATAAAATGCAGGCGAGGTTTGCGTCAAGGAGACCCCATCTCGCCATATCTTTTTCTGATTGTGGCAAATGTTTTGCCAGAACTAATCAAGTGGGATGGCTCTGTCAAGCATCCAATTGCCACAGATCGCCCTGTCCTGTGTTGCAGTACGCCAACGACACCCTCATCCTGCTACCTGCGGACACTAACCAAGTAAGGAGGCTGAGACAGTTGCTAGATGATTTTGCAGATGCTACCGGGCTGAAGATCAATTACAGCAAAAGCACTATGGTCCCCATGAATGTCTCAACACCAGTCTGCAATGAACTGCAAGGGCTGCTGGGCTGTAGATTGGAAGGGTTCCCGCAAACATATCTTGGATTGCCTCTGTCAGACACCAAACTGATCTCACAGCCTTTAGTCCCTTAATTGCAAAGGCAGACAAAAGTTTGGCTAGTTGGCAGAACTAATTCCTAAACGCTAGGGGGCGTGCGATCCTAATTAACTCAGTCCTGGACGGCTCTGCAGCCTACCTAATGGCGGCCAACCAAATGCCGCAAGGTGTCCTCGATGCCTTGGACTCCAGGCGTCGTGCCTTCCTCTGGACAGGAGCAGGGAAGACAACCGGATCGCAATGCCTTGTTGCATGGACGCTGGTCTGTCAGACAAAAGAAAAAGGGGGACTCGGCATTTGGGAGCTGCACCTCCAGAGCCAGTGCCTGCTCCTGAAACTCATTCACAGACTTCACCATCCAGTCGACTCAGCTTGGGCGCAGTGGGCTCGACCTGGCCAACCTTACTGGTCATGACGCAGTCGGCGTGAACTGGGACGCGCTTCGGAATCTCCTGCCTTTCTACCGGTGCATCACGTCAGTCATCCTTGGGGATGGGCACGCGACCAGTTTTTGGGATGATCACTGGCGTGGCGCTGAAACTCTTGCAGCAACCTTCCCCAGCTTGGCTAGTCATGTCGCTATAAGAGGTGCTTCGATTAGAGACACCAAGATCCATGGAGTCCGCAGACAACTAGTCCCAAGGTTGTCGCTGCAAGCAACAAGGGAATTGACGCATGTAACACTCTGGTGTTAAGCATGCATAATCATTCGCATTCTTAAGCATAAGCATCATTATGCATAGCATTGATGAAAAGATCGATTGTCATTTCATGTGTCATGCTTGATTATTCAAATTTTGCTTGCCTTTCACATGAACTGAATAAGTGGTATGAGTGTTTGGTGTTTATTTATCTCTAAGGTAACCTAGACATGATTAGGACACCAAATGAACCTAGGTTTATGTTTATGGTTTTGGCTAATTAAGCTTTGTTGTCATGGTTGACCAAGGTGGACCATTAAAGTAGTTTTGTTTGACTGAATTGAAAATGATAGCTAGAGTGCTTGCATGTGTATGCACCCTAAATAAAGTTTGTAGAGAATTTTATAAGGAACAAAAGTTGTTTTTACCACTTTTCATGAAAATGCTTGGAAGGTGTTCAAAAATGTTGAAAAAGAGCAGAGTTGGGGGCTGATTTTCCATTTTGGGAATTTTTAAAAGGTATTTTATTTGGATTTTTGTATTTCAAAATCTAGGCAGAATCTGGTAAAACATCTTTAAGATGAAATATTCTACTCTTCAAAAGCTACATTTCATCTATTTTGAGTTTTTGCTAATTTGGCTTAATTTAAGAGTTATTAAGCAGCAAAGTTTGTTTTACATTCATAGGAATAGCTTTTCGGTGACGGTTGTTTCCTGGCCGTCAGGGAAATCCCCGACCAGGAACGCGCCGTGGCCGCCCGCGGCAGCATGCGTCGGCCACGTGGCGCCCAGGCTCTGCCGAGGCCGGGCCGTTTCGGCCGCGTGGGGCGTCGTCCGAACGCGCCCACTCCTTCACTCGCCCGCGCCCTCACTCTCTCCCCCTCATCCCCTCTCATTTCCTCTCTGCTCGCCACGGCGTCGCCCGAGCTCGCCTCGCCGCCGTCCAGAAATTCACCGCCGTCAGCCGCGCATTCACCCGCCAAACCCCGCAATCGAGTGCGCCCGAGCCCGCTCCATCTTCCTCCACCCTCGCCTCGGTCTATTGCGTCAAGGTTCGCCCGAATCGCCCCGTCTTCTCCCTGTCCGCCATGGCCGCACCTCGGCTTCACCGTGGTTCCGCCGCTCTGGCCGTCCTCTCTCGCCATTAGGGTGCGCATCCAAAGCGTCGTGGTGGGTAGCTGCTAGGACGATGCTCAATGGCGCCGATTAGGGTTTCGTGGGGTCGGATTTTGGTCGGGCCGCCGCGCGGAGTGCCGCCGCTCCGCCATGCTCGTGCTCCGACCACCTCCAGCCGCTCCCTCCGATCTTTAGTACCCTTGATCGATGCGCGCTGTTCTCCTCTCTCTTTCCCTCCGGTCGGTGACGCCGGAGCTCCGCCGGGACGGCCGGCCGAGCGTCGCCGCCGACGAGGACCATCGGGTTAGAATGTAGGAAAACCTAGGGTTCTCGGTGTAAAGTTGCCAGACACAGAGATTTACCTATTAGGGCTTGGTTAGTTTCTGGAAATCTCAGGGTCCCCGGTGTAAAGTGCTTTTTCCTTTTTCTTTTCCAGAATTGATTTCAGATTTTGTTTAAAGCTTTGGAAATTCATAACTTGCTCATTTTTCATCCAAATGAGTTGGGTCAACTTGCAGTATTTTTCTTATGAGATGATCTATGCATAAAAAAATATGAAATGTGGAATTTGTGACTTTTTTGTATAGCTTTATTTATCTCTATTAATTGCTTTTATCTTAGGAAATGCATAAGTAATTCTCTGTTGCTCAGAAAAATATGAGACCAAGTTTGTTAGTCTTCTTATGTCATGCTCTATCTGTGAAAAATGTTATGAGGTTATTTCATGTGGAAAGTTTGATCTGTCTAGTTATGGTGCCTATTTTTATGTGATGATAAATAATTCATAATAAATAATGTATAAGGAATTTGTGCATGAAACTTTTTGGAGAGTGTTTTTATGTCAATCTAGAGCTAATTATGTTCTAAGATCTATTGTTTGATATACTTTTATGTACAAAGTATTTTATGCCCTGGAATTATGCTGCCTTGTCATTTTTGTGCAGGATAAAGTACTTACTGTTTTGACTTGAAATTTTGAAGGTAGTCTTTATTTGGTATGATTAAGCTTCTATAATTTTTACAGAATTTTCTGAGTAGTCTAAAGTCATATTGTAGTTATACCCTGATTTCTTTCGTTTACAAATAATGCTTTAGAGTTATCATTTCATGATATGTATGATCTTCTATTGGTTTTAGTTCAGTAGAGTGTAGTGTGCAAAATGATGGTTGTTTATAATTCCTTATAGTGTGCGAGTAAATTGTAATGCGAGGCCTATTTAGAGATTTGTCGGTAGAAGAGAATGCAGATGACATGTGCTTATCATACATGTTTTCAAATATCATATCATTCATCTTAGCTGAGCATTCATTCACCATCACCATCAGCATTGTATTTATATGTATGCACGGTATTCATACGCACTATGCATCATACAGGATCGTCAGAGCTCGAGACGGTAGTTCCCGGAGCACCAGGAGAGGAAGGCCAACAGGAAGCTTTGGTTCGGGAAGCAGCAGCAGAAGAGGATCCCGAAGCTGATCTTCCGGAGTGTCCCGACCACCAGCCAAGCGCTTTCCTGAAAGGCAAGCCCCGGAGCATTCTCCCTGTGGTTTGCAAAATATCTAACTTGAGTCCTTTACTTGTTTGTTGCATTAAGTTATAGGCGTTGTTTTATACCGTTGCTGCATTACTTATATTCCTTGCCACTGTTATACTTCAACCCTGTTAGGTTCAGGTACGATTATTTGCTTAGCCCTGCTTTAACTAGATCGGTAGAAGTCGGGTGATTTCCTGTCATCCGTGAGTTATAGGTGGTAACTCGAAATGGTTGAATACATTGTTATCTTGGATAACCATGTGGAGATAATAAATCGAGACCAGACGGGATTGGAGTTGAGAATGAACTGGAGGTTCAATGTGGTTTATCCCGTCTATGTCGAACTAGGACCCCGTCCGTTGTACGTCCTCAAGTCATATTGAATTTATGCCTCACATTTAGCTGGAAGGATAAGTCGTTCCGATCGCGAAGCCTAATTTTGATTTGGGCCGGGAGTCGACCTGCTGTACGCATCGCATTGGTGAAGATGGGGGACCACGGGTTACGCGGTTGTAAGGCCTGAATATAGCATGGTGCGCCCTGCTGGCAGCCGGACGGTGCCCGGATGTGATGGTACCTGTTGATCTCGCGTTTTTCCTGAATTGGATGTCGGTGACCTGTAGCTCACCGTGGCTGGTGAGTGTGGTTTGTGTGAGGAGTACCCGCCAGCTGGTTAGTAATCGATTATAATCGCCATCGTTCCTGGACAGTGAACACTTGACTTGAGCAGCGGCATCGTAGTAAGAATTTGAACAAGAGATGAGATGGTTGAGCCGTTGGGACTGAAGGATACTCAACCGGAATTAGTTACTTTCTGTTGAATAATTATTACCATGCTTGTTTAGTACAGGTGCTAATATAGCATGATAAGGTTAATCAGATTAAAATACATTGCTAGAAGGTTCTTTTAATTGTTCCTTAATGCAAGATTTTTCGCAATTAAATGAGTCAGCTATCCTACTTATACAGCCTTGCATACTCCTTAAAGTCTCTTTATTTTAGTTTATGACGGGTAAGTCTAGCTGAGTACATCCTCGTACTCAGGGTTTTATTTCCCATATTTTTGCAGATGGTGAGATGCTTTATGGTTATTGTCAGAACTGTTTCTATCCCGCCTTGGAAGATGATTAGACCTTGGGCATGGTCACTCTTCTCGACTTGATGCTTTTGCTGGATGTGGACCAAGGACCTGGCACTGTATTTGAACTAAATGCGTGTGTGGCTTTAAACTAAATTGCTTCCGCTTTTATTTGAAATTGAACTGGTTTGTAATAACTCTATTTCGTACTCCGATGATGTTTTAAACTATGTGCGAACTGTGTACTTGTGAATGGAATCGCTGAACTATTACGATCTTGGTCGTGCCGGAAAAGTTTGAAATCCTTCGAGATTTCACGGACTACCGGGTTTATTAGGTCTCAATCATATGATTTGCTGAATTAATGGCGGATTATGTGCTTGTGCTCTAATAAATTGGTCGGTTCTGTCACAACGCAGGTGGAGGACATACTCACAAATCTACAGCTAAGCAACGATTCAGACAACAGGTTGTGCCCCCTGATGACAGCATCTAGAGACCAGAGGCTCCACACGTCGCGTGTGTATCAAGCTATCAAGAACCATGGTGCCCCTGCTGCCTATGCCAAGTTTGTTTGCAACAATCACACCCCACCAAAGGTCCAACACTTCTTTTGGTTACTTGTTCAGAAACGCATCAAGTGCAGGGCGAATCTAAAAAAGAAAAACATTGTGGATGATGACATATGTCCCATATGTGCCTCCGCGCAAGAAACTACAACACACCTGATCCTCACCTGCCCCTTTGCAATGCAGCAGCGGAACAAGTTAGGGGTGGATGCATCTCTACTGCAGGCAAGCACGCTCTGGTCAGTCACCAAACCAAGCGGCATCGCCCCTCTTCACTTCGACACTCTGGTGCATCTTACCTGCTGGATGTTGTGGAAACATTGTAATGACGTGGTCTTCAACAATCTACCACCGTCATCTAGTCGCCTTGCCGTGAGCTTCAGAGACACTGCACACTTGTGGCAACATCGTCTTCCTATTGCAGATCGTTTTGTCATAGAACATTGGTGTAATCTAGTTTTATCGTAACGTAAGTCCTAAGGAAATAGTTGTTGAACCCACTCCTGTAATCTGCTACTCATATAATTGAGCTGTAGTGTTTTCACAGCTCCAATGCAAATCAAGGTGGGGAAAGCTTCTCCCCCCGATTACCTAAAAAAAAAAAAGGATTTCTTGGTAGCCTGGCTGTCAAGGCATCAATTCCAGAGTTTTTTGGGCATTTCATTTCACAACAGACTGTTTCATCTTCGTGGCTCTGTTTTCTGAGGGTTTCTTTAACGGAATCTTTCTCAAGATCGACGAGCTGATGAACACGCTACTGTAACGTGCAATTCCGAGTCCTTTTCCTTTCAATCGTGTACGGTGTGCACCTTTACTTGTTTCTTTTGAACGGGGAGTGAGAACGTGAGATCCAAAGTCCCAGCTGAGAGACTGACGAGGGCGCCTGCGTCTGCGGCTGCGGCGGCAGATTGCAGGAGCAGAACAGAAAGACGACGAGCGGAGGAGAGGGCAGCGGCGGCTGCAGAGGGAAAGCAAAGCAAGCAGCCAACAGAGGAGGACTGGAGAGGCCGGCCGTTGCTGTTTTTTTCCTCTGCCAAAGTGGCTTGGGGATCGGCGCCACGAGAGGCGGGTCCCAAAGGTGCGGCTAAATTACAAAAGCGAAAGTTGCTGCGTGCTGCCGGCCTGCCGCTGCGATTGCTTGCTTTGACCAGGGTCCAGGGCCATGGCCGCTGGCCTCACCGCCACAGCCCACAGGTGGCAGGCAGGCCACCCACTGCCTGCCACTGCCAGCCGGGGGGACCGACGCCGCGACGGCGACGGTGCGTGGCGGCAAGGGACCGGATCGGAAGCGCCAGGCGCCAGCGCCGGCGCTGGCGCCGGTCGGGTCCAGGTGAGGACGTGACATGCCGTACGAGCCGCCGACCCGAGTCGTCCTCGTATGACTAGCACTACTGCTATTGCCGCGGCCGGCCAGGTCGACGAGACCAGACCACGACGCCGCGTGCCCGTGCTGGTGCTACGGTGCGACGCGCTCGGCTGGGACTTCGAGACACCACTACTGCACCAGACACGAGAGTCGGCGTCCATCCATCGTCGCCGGTCTGTGTATAGGGCTGTCGTCTCCCTGCCGCTGATCTGATTGCAGCGGCCGCAGCTGATGCTGCTGATGGGCCGCTGGTGCCTTCTTCAATCCGATCCCGAGGTCTTCAATTTCGCGTCTGCTCCGGTTTCGTACTGTGTACTGCATCATGTTGGTGTCTACAGTGGTGCTAGCACTACCAACAGGGCAACAGTCCTAGTCCTTCCACTCATCATCAGTGACGATGGATCGATGGCTCAGCCGCTCAGGGATAAGAAGAACTCCAAGCAAGAAGAATGGCAGGTTAAAATACTGTTCCATCAGGTTAGCAAGCGCTGATGAACTACAAGTACTCCGTACTACTCGTAGTCACGACGAGTAACCAACAGTACTGATGAATGATGATCGATGGCTCACTGCCTCAGGGATTAGCAGGGGTTTACGCTTACGCTACTGTAAAAATAAGTTATTTTTTACTATGATATATGAAAATAAGATATTTTTTATAAATAAATGTCCATGTTTTTATTTTAGACCAAAATGTCCAAGTTTTATATGTTTCAAATAAAATTCTTTGTCCCAGGCCGAGCTTACCATCTCTATCGTCGTATCAACAGTCAACACCACAAATTGGTCAAGTACAACTGCGGCTTTGTTTAAATTCCAAATTTGGTCATCAAATTCACTATGCAGAATTCCTATTCCCCGTCACATTAAAATGCCTGTAAATGTATGAAGTACTAAATATAGATGAAATCAAAAATTAATTACATAGTTTTATTGTACTTTTGCGAGACGAACATTTTAAACCTATTTAGTTAAAGTTTAAACAATTATTATCAAATAAAAACGAAAAGCTACAGTGATATACAGTAAATCAGCACAGTGAATTTGGTGCCGGATTGGGCGATCTAAACACGGCCTGCGTACAAATACTACCAAGATCTAAATTCTAAACTGCGATGGACTATTATCTGGGTGATGAGGATTACACATGTCATCAACAATCATTTTGGCTCTCTGACACGTACACGTGTTTACAATTAGTAGGTAAGCTAATAAGGTAGACGTGCAGAGTGCATACGTGACAAGGCAGACGTGCAGAGTGCAGACGTGACGTGAGCAGCCAGCCATACGGCGAACGAATCCTGCGCACCGGTGCATTTCATCGCATGCCGATACGGCTGCCGGCACAGCACGGCCGCCGCATCCAATGCCGGTCACCAAACGTGGAGCACGTACGGTGAGAATTCTGGAAGGACGGTGACAGACAGAAATCAGGACAGGCATGGTGTGACTGCGTGGCTGCGATAGAACTACAGAACGCGCCGCCACCAGACCCATGCCGTCCGACGACACCGATGCGACACGGCATGGAGGCGGCCGGCGCAGTCGGTACCGACCTCCCAGCACGCAGCACGGCTGTTGCCGACAACGCGCTGCGCTCGACCAAACAGCGGAAATTGGCAGGCCATTTCGTCATGTACTCCTACAAACGTCTGGTCTCACTGGCAGCAACAGAAAAATATGCTCCTGTATGATATTCCCGTCTCTTTTGACATTTTTCACATGAATTGGCGCTGTATTGATGAAACAACCTCCTACTCTATTTACAGAATTGTATTAGGATTCTATATATTTTGTAAAAAGAATCAAGGAAATTAAACAGGTGGTGCACTGTATGTAGTAGAGCAGTGCCTATAGCATAGAGGCCCCTCAAAAATCTTCTTCTATCAGTGGCAACTGGAGCCCCTAAACAAGGATTGAAGCTCCGTTTGCTTGGTCCAGTGAAAACCCCAAAACATATCAGTTCACCATGTTGGCACACATGCACAGATGCGTACCTTTCTTGTGCATGCATGCTGAAGTCTTGCAGGAAACCCTTTCTCTGTACAGACCTATCACAAAGCAAGTAAAATTCTCAATATAGCATGAAAAGTCAGCTCATTCGAACATTTCAAATACTGCTTGAGGAACGAAAAGTTGAGCCTAAAGATCATATTGACCGCACAATATTGATATAGAAAGACACAAAACCTGTTTAGAAAGGACTAATTTGGCGGGCTAATTTAATTTGCCACTCATAAACCAGGCGCTCAGGGGTAGGTGCCGAAGCGTCCCTCTCACGCGCACTTGCATCGTCAATATGAATGACAGATAAAACATCTTCAAGCATTTTGTCCCTGCCACCCCTTAGTGGATCCTACAATGGAAATGGAGCATCAAATCAAGGCTTAAAAAAAACTATGTGAAGTCTTGGATGGCATAAGATGCCAGCATTTGAAATAGCTCTGTTTACTATTTTACAGTGCTTTCTTCATCAATTCAAACACAGCTCTAAAAGAAACACAACATCAACAACAACAACAACATAGCCTTTTATCCCAAACAAGTTGGGGTAGGCTAGAGATAAAACCCAAAAGAGACCAGAAAACAAAGGAAACATAGAGGATACAGAAAAAAAGGGTTACGGTTCAGGCACGTTAATTGCTGGTCTCCAAGCGTTCCTATCCATAGCTACATCCTTAGGGATATTCCACTCCTTAAGGTCTCTCTTAGCCGACTCGTTCCAAGTTAGTTTAGGTCGACCTCTATCGTTCTTTACATTATCGACCCGCTTTAGAACCTCACTACGCACCGGCGCCTCAGGTGGCCTCTGTTGGACATGGCCAAACCATCTCAACCAGTGTTGAATCAATTTCTTCTCAATTGGTGCCACCCCAACCCCATCCCGAATATCGTCGTTCCGGACTCTATCCCTCCTTGTGTGTCCACAACACCATCGCAACATACGCATCTCTGGTACACTCAATTGCTGGATATGTCGCCTTTTTATAGGCCAACATTTAGCACCGTATAGCATCGCCGGACGAATCGCTGTCCTATAAAACTTACCTTTTAACTTCTGAGGCACCCTTTTGTCACAGAGGACGCCTGAAGCTTGATGCCATTTCAACCAACCGGCTGAAATTCTATGCCTAACATCTTTATCGATGTCGCCATCCTTTTGTAGCATCGATCCTAAATACCGAAAAGTATCCTTCTTGACCACCACTTACCCATCGAGACTGACGTCTCCCTCCTCATTCCTAGTCGCGCTGAAGTCGCACCTCATGTACTCGGTCTTTGTCCTACTAAGTCTAAAACCTTTTGACTCTAACGTGTGCCTCCATAGTTCTAACTTCCTATATTACCCATGCCCTTGTCTCGTCAACTAGCACCACATCATCAGCAAAGAGCATACACCACGGGATATCACCTTGTATGTCCCTTGTGACCTCATCCATCCCCAAAGCAAATAAATAAGGGCTCAATGCTGACCCTTGATGTAGCCCTAATGTAACACCTCTGGTGTTATATTAACTAAAACCTGCCATGTCATCATATGCACTGCAAAGCATCCATGTTTAGGTCAACCTTAATGTGCATTAACTAAAACAAGTTTATATTTCATAGGTTGATTGAGTTTGTGGAATGACTTGTCACATGAAATGATAAAATCCTATTTTAGAATGTCATCGCAAATGCTTAGTTTATACTCTATGTACTTGAGATGTAAACTGTGTTTACACTAGTATCAAGCATAGTGTATAAGTCTAAGTCCAACCCTAAAAATGATTTCCATATTTGAAATTTAATTTGGATTCCAAAGCTTATTTATAAGCCTGGCAATTCAAATTTAAAGTCAAATTGGAAATGCTATAAAAGGTTTTTCAAAAGTCAACTTGGTCAACCAAGGGTATCATTGGGTCAATGACCTAAAAATGTCCTTGGATGATGTTTGTGCTCACTAATAACCAACCAATTAAGTTAGAAACCAAATTGAGTTTAAACTCTATTTCAAAAACCCTTTATTTCCAACCCTAGTTTTATCCCCTTTTCTCTAATTCAAATTCTATTAGGAATTTGGAGATACTTTAAAAAGATAGTTTGTAGATCTTGACAAGAGCTACAAGGTTGGTATAGAAAGTTTTTCAAGTTTCCAAAAGTAACTTCAAATTAATTTGAAAATACAGTTTCCAGCATTTATCCCCTTTTGCTTTTAAAACCATAATTCAAAAATTATGCATAATTTGAGAAAACTTTGTATATGGAAAATGTGTGGTTTAACAAACTCAACATTTCATAGTTTTGAAGATTTTCAAGTTTTATTGAAAAATCAAAAGTAATTTTAAATGCTTGTTTCTAGGGTTTTATCCCCTTTTCAATTCTGAATTCAAATTTCAAAATCTAGACAGAATTTGAAGATGTCCATTAAAGTAAAAGTGTAGCTCTTGAAAAGTTATGCAAATGATATTTTTGGATATTTTCAAGTTCTTATATAAATTTTGGAGTAATTTGTATTTTAAACCGAGTGGCAATTCTGTAAATAACTTGAACAGCACCCAACCCTATCGGCGCCCGCCATGGCCGGCTTCACACCGCGCGCCGCCGTCCACCGCCGCGCTTTCCCGGCCAACCGAGCGCTCTCAGACGTGAGAGACTTCGTCGTCGTCGTGTCACCTGCTCCTTCATCAACTTCAAGCTATAAATAGCCGCCGGTCGACGCCGTTCTTCTCATTTCTTCCTCCCGCCGCCGTCGCCGACGACCTTCCTCCGCCGCTGAAATTCGCCGTCGACACTCCACCTCTGTCCAATTGCCCTCGCTCAAAGCTCCGCCACTTCCTCACGGTCAGTTTGAACCAGTTCATGCCTGCTCTCCTCGCGTGAGTTGCCCGCACCCTGCCTTCTTCTCCGCGGCCGGTCAGTCGCGCCGCCGCCGCCATCTCCGCCGTTTGCCGTCGCCGGAGGTGAAAATATTTTACCTTCGACCTCATAATCGTGTTCTCCATGTTATCCTGCGTCTGATGCGCACCTTGGTTTGGGCAGCGCATTGCTGGCAACCGCCGTGACGCCGTCGTGCCATCGGAGCGCCGCCGCCGCCATCACCGCCGTCGACCGCCGCTCAACCCAGCCACTCCGGACCTCCATTAACGTGCGCATCCGCACCGTGGTGAGCTCCTGCATCTATCCGTGCCATCAATTGCATCAATCCTGCACCGTAGTCGCCGGTAGCCGTAGCTCGTCGCCGGCGCAGTGCTGCCGCTCCGCCGCGCGCGATGCCATCCTGCCCAGAGACCAGGAGCGACCTTCATGTAGTTACCAAATCGATCCGTTTAGGTGCCCTGCGCATTCTAGTGACCTCACCGTCGCCAGAAACCGCTCCGGTGAGCGACGCCGCCGCGCCCGAGCTCCGCCGCGCCGCCATGGACGCCGGCGTGGGTGCCGCCGCCGCTCCTGCGCGCCGTTAGCTAGCTCGCTGGACTCCCCGTGCTGTGCTGAGTCTGATGGACCAACCCATGTCGCCGGAGACCTCACCGACGGCGAGGAATCGGCGGTCAACCGCCGCGCGGCCGTCGGTCAGCGCGGGGTTACTGTGCCGATTTTCCTTTTTCCATTTTCAGAAAATGATTTAAATGCTATTTTCTTTGAAAATTCATAGTAAATCATATATAGCTCCAAAAATTCTGATAATAGTAATTGTTCAAAGGAAAAGAATGAAAAAGATAAGATTGGTTTCTTTGTTGGAATCTTGATAATAGTAATAAATCGAGTCCGGACGGCGAACTTGCACTGGGAATGGAGTCCCTCTGTAGTGTTCTCGTCTGTTGATGCCCTAGGTCCCGTCCGTTGGTGAACTGGTGATATCGAGAATTTAGAAATCCACATGCATGAAGTGGTATACGGATGGTTGGAGCCGTGTATG